>CM053027.1:135068185-135085685 GCA_028564925.1 Lithobates sylvaticus
CCTGGGACCTTGCTACATAATGATGCCTAAAGTAAAACTATAAAAAGATTAAATTAATTTAAATATAGTGCCTGGGGGGGGGGGGCTTAGTCTGCCTGTAAAGTGGTACATCTGTACCGTGTATAGAACCTGCTGCAGCTAAAATTACATTTATTAAAAAAAAATACATTTTCCCTGCAAGCTTTCTTTATTTTGTAAACAACGGCTTGGGGAGCCAGTCTGTATGATGAGGCCACAATTTAGTGCACTCGGAACAAGATTAGAGATTTTTTTTTGGATAAATTCTGGTGTCTGTTTCGTAGACTTTGGATAGAAGTAACAGGTGTGGAAAATTTGGGTTTTGGGTGTTGGTGGTGCCTTCGTACCGTAACCCTATAGAGGTACTCTTGATAAAAGCAAGAATTGGCCTTGCTGTAAAAAAATTTAAATTATATGCACCTGTCAAACAGCTGCAGAAAAAATGGTCCCTGGGTGTTAATTGTGCCCATGAAACATATACCAAAAAATTTCTTCCAGATAAAGTCAACACCCACAAAGCTAGGCAGCCTGGATAGTCTTGCAGAGATACCACATCCCAAAAACACTTAATCTGCGACATCGGCATCAGGGGCTTGATAGTTGCTGCTAATCCAGGAATGATTAATTTTGATAAATGTCATCCGGTCAAAGGAGTCTGTGGACAGACGCGCTCTTTTATCTGTCACAAAACCTCCGGCAGTACTGAATGCTCATTTGGAAAGCACACTGGATGCAGGGCAGCCCAGCAGCTCAATTGCATACTGGGCAAGTTCTGGCCAGTGGTCTATTCTCATGACACAGTAACCCAGTGGATCGTCAACTGGAAAGCTCTCCATGTCTATTTTCGCCTCTAGATAATCTCCCACCATATGATGTAGATGCAGCAGATGGAATGTGGAAGCTGACAGCCCTGGGCACTGAGGACTAAAAAATATTTGAAATGCATCACTGAGGCGGCCCCCTTCTCCACCGCTTCTCCTTTGACCAACAGAAGCCTCAAAACGAGCTTTTCCATAAGACTGTAACCTAGCAGAGTCTGACAAGACTTTACATATTCTCTTCTTTAAAGTGTCCTCAAGATATTTCATCCTCTGCTCCCTCTGTGGGGATGGGATGAGTTCCGAGACCTTCCCCTTGTAACGGCAGTCAAGGAATTGTAACGGCATTGCCAACCAATAATCATCCTTCTCCTTGTTGCCACGAATTCTCGGGTCCTTTCACAGGCTATAAAGAATAAGGAAACCCATGCACTGCGGAGGCATGAGAAGCAGAGTCCTCGTGGTCACTAAGGATTACACTATCTGAAAACCATGCCTCCAAAACTGCCAGAATCCTTCTCCTCCCTCCTCCTCCTCTGTGGCGTCAGAAGAATGGTCTCTGCATAAAGCGGGCCTTGAGAGGAAAGGAAGTCCTCCTCTTCCTCCCACTGCTCTGCCTCGAGTGCCCAGTCCATAACACCATGCAGAGTCCGCTCCAGCAGGAAAACAACAGGGATTATGTCACTTTTGCATGCATTGTCACGGCTCACCACCCTTGTTGCCTCCTAAAATGGTGACAGTACAGGGCATGCATTCTTTATCAGCAGCCATTGGTGTGGGGAAAAAAAGCTGAGCTGCCTTGAGCCTGTCATTGTGTCATACTAACATACTTAATTGTTGATGGCCCTCTGCTGCATGTGCAGTCGTTAAAGCATTGCCAAAATTCCACCTGGTGGGCATGTCACAAATCAGGCGGTTTACAGGCAGGTGGAACTTCCACTGAATTTCAGCCAACCAAACACTGGCTATGTATGACCACCTGAAATGGCTACAGACTCTTCTGGCCTGCATCAAAAGATTTTGCAACCCTGGGTACCTGTTTAAGAAACACTGCACCACCAAATTGGTGCATGTGCACATGTGCACATGTGTCAACTTTTCCTGTCAGAGGGCAGACAGGGGGTTTGTGCCATTATCGCACACCACCATTCCTGGCTCATGCTGGTGTGGTGTGAACCACCCCTGCGTCTGCCCGTGCAGAGCTGAAAGAATCTCTGCTCCGATTTTGCTCCTGTCCTTTAGACAGACCTCTAGACAGACCAGCTGAAGCACTGCATGCTGAAGCACTGAATAGCCCCTTGAATGCTTAGGGGGTACTGATGGCTCATAGGAAAATTCAGCAGAGGAGGTTATGGAGGAGGAGGTGGAGCTGACAACACTCACCTCGTCACCACCAGCTGTATAGAGACGTGGCTGCAAAACAAGCTCCAGCACTAAGCTCTGTCCTGCATCCTTCCTAGTTGCAAGCAGAGTTACCCAGTTTGCTGTGAACAAAATATATCGTCCCTGACAATGCTTTCTGGACCACAAGTCAGCAGTAAGGTGGACCTTGCGACTGACTGCCTTGCCCAACATTGGCGCCACAACATTGCCTGCCACGTGATGGTACAGAGCTAGAATAGCCTTACATGCAAAGAAATAACGACTGGGAACCTGCCATCGTGGTACAGCACATCCCACAAATTCAGAGAAGGGGGCAGAATCCACCAGACAGCCAAGCAGGAGTTGTAAAGCCAGCAGCTTGGACAAGCTGGAATGTAGACGCCATGTTGGTGCCAGTGGCTGTATTTTTTTTTCGTTGCAGCAGCTGGGGCAGAGAAATTTGGCAGACGTGCTGCAAGGACCTGTGACACCCTTCGCTATATCATCATCCCTGTCAATGGAGGCTGATGCAAGGTCATACATATATATATATATATATATATATATATATATATATATATAGTGGGGGTAGACCTGAAAGATGAGGAGTTAGAAGGAGAAGAATTGCATCCCTTTTGTGTGTCTTTCAGGTGCTCTTGCCAATGGGCTGAGTGGTGGGAGGTTAAATGCCTTGTCAAGCATGTGGTACCCAAATGGCTGGTGTTTTTGCCACGCTTGATCTGCTTGAGGCAAAGTTTGCAAATTGCAACAGTGCGATTGGCTGCACATGTGCTAAAAAATGGCCTGCACAGCTGACCTGTGGGAAGTCGGCCAGAAGATAACAGCTCCACAATCTGATGGAATAGGGTGGCTGCTCTCCACTTGTCCATGATGGCTGCCTCTAGAGGACATCCTGCCTCTTCGGGGTTGTGCCACACCCTCACTTTCACCCTCACCTCATCTATCTGGCACCTAAGTTGCATTAGTGACCTCATCATCAGCATCCCCCCCATCCTCATCATCACTGGAGCCAAATTGGTAATTTGCAGCGGCTGAGGGAACATGACTGACAATTTGTTGTTTATCAGTGTTCTCCCCTCTCTGTAGGTTCATGTTCCTACCTTCCTCAACCTCAGAGTCAGAACCAACATCAGAATCAAGTAATGCCTGTGTATCATGAAGAAGCAGGTGGCTGATGCTGTGTTCAAATAATTTAACTGATTCCTCCATCTATGATGCTGAGGCTATGGCAGGAGTAGCTGTGGACAAGGAGGCAGAATAAGCTGCTCTGGCAGCTGCGGTGGACTGCGCACTAGTCTTTGCTTGATTGAAAGAGGATGAAGATGTTTTTTTAAGCCAGTCCACCACCTCCTCTGCATGCTGTGGCTGGATAGCATGGGCAACATTACCAAACTGAGAAAATGGTGCCCTGCCTGAGGACGAACAATGTCCATGTTTGCCTGTGGACACATACGCTGCTGGCCCCCTCACAGTGCCATGGGAAGGTCTGCCTCTCCTTGTTGGCCTCCCAGATATGTTGGGGGAGGGGGGCTTATTACTGAAATGTAATAGAGATGGGGAAAATTGTAATTGGATGAACTTAAATCAATGGAAAGTGGTGTTTGATACACTTTAACTTGAGTGCTGCCGCTGACAGAAATGTCACTTCGATATACTGAAGTAAAACTACACTGACAATATACTGCAGTAAAAGTGCACTGACACACTTCAATATACTGCAGTAAAACTGGCTGATGCTCTACAATATGCTGCAGTAAAAGTGCACTGACACACTTCAATATACTACAGTAAAACCGCACTGACGCACTACAATATACTGCAGTAAAAGTGCACTGACACACTACAATATACACTACAATATACTATATGGTTCCAAGTGCTAAAATTCATAAATAATATTTTATTTTTCCCCTAAGAGCAGATATAAGCAAAATAAAAAATAAAGTGTACATTTTTCTACTGGACATAAATAAAAATATGCAAAACAACATACATTACCTTACATTACCTCTCTTTGCTATTAGTATTATTGGTTTCTATGATAGTACCTTAACTCTTAGCTTTGTTTTGACAGTACTTTATAGCAATAATAGGTCCCCTTGACTTCCCCACCACTATAGTCCTGTAGAAAATACATGGTACTTTCTGGTATGGAGGAGCTTGTGACTCATTTCTGTTGACATAACTGGTACCTTTTTTTTCCACGTGAAGTAATGACACAGCTCTCCTCTAACCCCTCAGTGGCTTGATGACATTCCCCCGGGCAGTGGGTCCTTGATGCCCTGCGATTACAGGACCCACTACAGGAGGTCCTTGAATGGCACTGGGCATCACTCAGTCTGAAAGAGGGCCAGCACTGGATAGCAGAGCTATGAGTCTGCGGGGGACAGCACTAGAGAAAGGATTAGTAGGCTATGAGAGCTGTACATTTTAAGAAAACCTGAGCATTTAAAAAGAAAAAAAAAATACAAATCTTGTTCTTTTTGTGAACACCCATGGACTGTAGTTCTTGTTTAGGTCAATTAATGTTTTTATAATTCAGTGAGTTGGAGTCAATATTACCTTTTCAGTGCCAAGTTAGTGTATGTCTCTAACAGTTACATACTATCAAGGGATATTCTCTGTATGTGCTCAACTGTTTTGTCTTTTCTGCAGCATATGGTTAAACTCCCTAAAGACACGGGAGCATGGAGCTACCTCTGCCAGATATATAACATCTCCGACAATACTTTAATGTGCCATTATAGGATCATTTACTGTTTAATTGAACGAAAATATTGGCAGTGAAAGTGATTGTTTTCATTATTATGAGTTATTGTCTCATGTTGGTTATAAAAGAAATTTTTTTTTTTTACTTCATGAATTCTATGTATGAAGGTAAAAACCCTTCTGTGTACAGCTCCCCCTCCCCAGCCCCCCTAAATACTTACTTAAAGAGTAGGGATGAGCCGAACACCCCCGGGTTCGGTTTGCACCAGAACCTGCGAATGGACCGAAAGTTTGCGCGAACATTCGAACTCTATTAATTACAATGGACGCGAATGTTCGAAATCTAAAGTGCTAATTATAATGGCCAATATGCATGTAAATGTCATAAAACAGGTTCGGGGACCCAGGTCCTGCCCCAGGGGACATTTATCAATGAAAAAAAAAGTGAAATATTCCTTTAAATATGGTACCTGGGGCGTGTCTTAAGTATGCCTGTAAAGTGGCATGTGTTTTCCGTGTTTAGAACTGTCCCTGCAAAAAATGACATTTGTAAAGGAAAAAAATAAGCCATTTAAAACTGCTTGTGGCTTTAATGTAATGTCTTGTCCTGGCAATATGGATGAAAATCTTTGAGAAAAATGGCATGGCTACCCCATCACCCCCCCCCCCCCCCACCACCCCAGCCCATTAACAGCCCCTTTGGGTCTTGTATGGATATTAAGGGGAACCCCGCACCCAAAATAAAACCCTATACCTACAACCCTATATACTCTGAACAGCAGTATACAGGCGGTGCAAACAAGACAGGGACTGTAGGTTTGTTCTTAAGTAGAATCTGTTTGTAATTTTGAACAGGTACATTTTTAAATGTAGCTCCATCCAAAAAAATCAATTTTTAAGCTTTTTGGAGAACATAGGGAAGGGTTATCACCCCTGTAACATTTGTTTTGCTGTCTGTGCACCTGTTTAGAACATTTCACCTCACTTTCTGTCCCAATGACAAATGTTTTTGGAAAAGTGGGGTTTTTATTGAAACAACACTGTAAGCCCTCACAGTTACTCTTGGTGGGCACAGGAATGGGCCCTGCTGTGAATTATTAGATCAAGATTTGTAATTACACGCCCCTGTTAAACAGGGGCTGAAAAATTGGGCCTTAGGCACTGGTGCTGGTGCCACTACACTGCAACCCCTCACAGATACTGTACTTGGAGCACAGCAATCAGACCTGTTGCAAAGCATTGCATAAAAAATTGTAATTACACGCTCCTATTAAACAGGGGCTGAAAAATTGGGCCTTAGGCACTGGTGCCACAACACTGCAACCCCTCACAGATACTGTACTTGGAGCACAGCAATCAAACCTGTTGCAAAGCATTGCATTAAAAATTGTAATTACACGCCCCTGTTAAACAGGGGCTGAAAAATTGTGCCTTAGGCACTGGTGCTGGTGTCTCAACACTGCAACCCCTCACAGATACTGTACTTGGAGCACAGCAATCAGACCTGTTGCAAAGCATTGCATAAAAAATTGTAATTACACGCCCCTGTTAAACAGGGGCTGAAAAATTGGGCCTTAGCCACTGGTGGTGGCACCCAGAAACAAAAATGTTCTTCCAAGCTATCATCAGGATCATTGAGGAGGAAGAGGGTAGTCAGTCAACATAACAGGACAATCACTCAGCATCAGCAGGGATGTGACATTTCAAAATAAATTATTCTGTTATATCAGCTTCAGGTGCCTGGTAGTTGGTGGTGATCCAAGACTGATTCATCTTTATGAAGGTCAGTCGATCAACCAGGTGGTGGACAGGCGCACCCTGTGATCGGTGACAAAGCCTCCAGCAGCACTGAATGTGCGTTCGGAAAGAACGCTGGATGCAGGACAGGCCAGTAGCTCAATTGCATACTGTGCAAGCTCTGGCCAGTGATCCATCCTCAAGACCCAGTAAGCCAGAGGATTTTCGGTGGGAAAGGTGTCCAAGTCTGACCTTGCCCCTAAGTATTACTGCAGCATGTATATCAGACGCTGGCGATGGTTGCTGGAACCGATCATACCTTGGGGCTGCGGACTAAAAAAATTGTCTGAACGCATCGGTCAGACGTCCACCTTCCCCACTGCTCCTTCTGCTACTGACGGAAGCCTCAGCAACTCGTCGACCAGGACCAGGAGTTTGTAACCTCCCAATCTCTGGAAACGCGTTGCACAGATCTTTCTGCAAGGCCTCCCGGAGATGTCTCATCCTCTGCTCCCTCTGCGACGGCAAGATAAGGTCCGCAACCTTACCCTTGTACCGTGGATCAAGGAGAGTGGCCAGCCAGTAATGGTCCCTCTCGTTGATCCGAAGAATACGAGGATCCTTCCGCAGGCTTTGCAGGATCAGGGAGGCCATACAACGTAGGTTAGCTGAGGCATTCGGTCCGGAGTCTTCTGGGTCACTGAGGACGACATGATCCGCAGCCACCTCCTCCCAGCCACGTACAAGTCCACTGGTTTCTTGGGACTGTAACTTATCCCTAAAAGACTGCTGCTGCTGATTCTAAGTGCCAGGCTCCACCTCCATGCTGACACAATCCTCCTTCTCCTCCTCCTCATCCTCTTCCTGTGTGATGGGTGGGAGAGAAGGAACACTGTCTGGATAAAGGGGGCCTTGAGAGGCAAGGAAGTCCTCCTCTTCCTGCCTCTGTTCTGCCTCAAGTGCCCTGTCCATTATTCCACGCAGCGTATGCTCCAACAGGAGGTACAGTGTCACTGATGCATGCACTGTCACTGCTCACCATCCTCGTGGCCTCCTCAAATGGTGACAGGACAGTGCATGCATCCCTGATCATGCTCCACTGGCGTGGGGAAAAAATCCAAGCTCCCCTGACCCTGTCCTGGTGCTGTAGTCGCACAGGTACTCATTGATGGCCCTCTGCTGCGTGTGCAGTTGCTGCAGCATGGCCAACGTTGAGTTCCACCTGGTGGGCATGTCACATATAGGGCGGTTCTTGGGCAGGTTCAACTCCTTTTGCAGCTCAGCCAGCCGAGCACTGGCATTATATGATCGGCGGAAATGCACACAGACTTTCCTGGCCTGCCTCAGGACATCCTGTAAGCCTGGGTACCTGCCCAAGAACCGCTGCACCACCAGGTTAAGGACATGAGCCATACAGGGCACATGGGTCAGCTGTCCCTGTCGCAGGGAAGAGAGGAGGTTGGTGCCATTGTCACAAACCACCATTCCTGGCTTAAGCTGGTGTGGCGTCAACCACCTCTCAGCCTGCCCCTGCAGAGCTGCCAGAACCTCTGCCCCAGTCCGGCTCCTGTCCCCCAAACACACCAGCGCAAGCACGGCATGGCATCTTTTTGCCTGCGTACTTGCGTAGCCCCTTGGACGCCTACGGAGCACCGCTGGTTCAGAGGACAGAGCATTCGAAGAGGCCATGGAGGAAGAAGAAGAGGAGGGGGTGGAGGAGAGAGAGGTGTGTCACAACCAGTAGTAGCATTTACAAGCAGTAGCAGTACAAGCCAACACTACTGTACCTTGTCCTGCATCCTTCCCAGCTGCCAAAAGAGTGACCCAATGGGCAGTGAAAGACAGGTAACGTCCCTGTCCATGCCTGCTGGACCATGAGTCAGTGGTAATATGCACCTTACCGCTGACCGCCCTGTCCAGCGAGGCATGGACATTGCCTTCCACATGCCGGTAGAGAGCCGGAATCGCCTTCTTGCCACTGAGGAACCACACATTAAACAAACTCACGGAAGGGGGCTGAGTCTACCAACTGAAAATGCCGCAGTTTAAGTGCTAGCAATTTAGCCAAGCTAGCATTCAACCACTGGGCATGTGGATGGCTGGGAGTAAACTTCTTTCGACGGTCCAGCAGCTGGGGCAGGGAAATTTTCCTGGTACAATCGGACGTCAGTGTACTGCTAGCAGAGTGCCTGCAAGTACTTGCCTGTGACACACCTAATTCTAAACCTTCATTCCTCTCAGTGCAGCTTTCAGAGAGGACTGAAGGTATAGTGGGGTTGGAGATCCCAGCTGTCGAGGAGCAAGGAGAGGTCCGCTTTGTTCTTTGGTGTGGGTCTTTAATGTGCGCTTGCCAACGAGCTGCATGGCAGGTCAACATATGTCTGGTCATGCTTGTGGTGCCCAAGCGGCTGATGTTTTGGCCACGCGAGATACGCTTGAGACATATGTTGCAAATAGCAGTGGTGAGATCTGATGCACTCGTCTCAAAAAAGGCCCACACCAAAGAACTTTTGTAATAAGGTACAGAGGCAGCGCCCTTCACAGGCGGAGCTCTGCGGTGTGGTTCAGTTGGTGTGCTGGCCTCAAGCTGGCCCCCGGAGGGCATCCTGCCTCGTTGGAGATGTGCCACCTCCTCCTCCTCCTCCTCTCTCCGTTCAGGCACCCACGTGGAGTCAGTGACCTCATCATCCCCTCCCTCTTCACCACTGGAGCAAACCTGGCAGTAAGCTGCAGCTGGTGGAAAATGACTGCCAGACTGCTGTCCTTGAGCATCCCCTCTCTCTGCGCTCACGTTACTGCCTTCCTCTAGCTGGGTATCATCATCGAAGCCTTCAAAACGCTGGGCATCCTCCTGGAGCATGTACCCAACACTGTGCTCAAACAGTTTGGGGGACTCCTCAGGAGGACATGGTGGGTCTAGGGAGGGGGTGCCTGATGATGACATTGAGTACGCATTGGCAGCTGCTTTGCCAGTACCCTGAGCCTGGGTGATAGAGGATGAGGAGGATGAGGAGGGCCTGGTCATCCACTCTACCAAGCCTTCGGCATGATGCGGCTCAACATGTCCAGCTGCCAAAAAGGACAAGCGTGTCCCATGGCCACGTGCTGATGACGATGCACCACGTCCATGACCAGCACTGTTGTCTCTAGACACAGAGCCTGCTTGCCCTGTTTTCTTGGCTCGGGACTGTCTGCCTTACCTTGTCGGTCTTCCAGACATTGTAATAGGTAGTGTATATTGTACTGGAGTCACACAGCACACACACTAACTCCTGCAGATGGCTGTCTTAGATGACAACAGGGCAGAAGGGCAGATACAGGGTGAGGTGGTTTAGTGTGCTGTGCTATACTCACACAGCACACACACACTAACTCCTGCAGATGGCTGGCTGGCTGCCTTAGATGACAACAGGGCAGAAGGGCAGATACAGGGTAAGGTGGTTTAGTGTGCTGTGCTATACTCACACATCACACACACACTAACTCCTGCAGATGGCTGGCTGGCTGGCTGCCTTAGATGACAACAGGGCAGAAGGGCAGATACAGGGTAAGGTGGTTTAATGTGCTGTGCTATACTCACACAGCACACACACACTAACTCCTGCAGATGGCTGCCTTAGATGACAACAGGGCAGAAGGGCAGATACAGGGTACGGTGGTTTAGTGTGCTGTGCTATAGTCACACAGCACACACACGCTAACTCCTGCAGATGGCTGACTGGCTGCCTTAGATGACAACAGGGCAGAAGGGCAGATACAGGGTAAGGTGGTTTAGTGTGCTGTGCTATAGTCACACAGCACACACACGCTAACTCCTGCAGATGGCTGACTGGCTGCCTTAGATGACAACAGGGCAGAAGGGCAGATACAGGGTAAGGTGGTTTAGTGTGCTGTGCTATACTCACACAGCACACACACACTAACTCCTGCAGATGGCTGGCAGGCTGCCTTAGATGACAACAGGGCAGAAGGGCAGATACAGGGTAAGGTGGTTTAGTGTGCTGTGCTATAGTCACACAGCACACACATGCTAACTCCTGCAGATGGCTGGCTGGCTGCCTTAGATGACAACAGGGCAGGCCAGAAGGGCAGATACAGGGTAAAGGTGGTTTAGTGTGCTACTGCAGTGCTATACTAACACAGCACGCACACACACACTAACTACTCCTGCAGATGGCTGGATTGGTAGAGATTGAGAACAGCACTGAGAAGAATAAACTATCCCTGCCTGTTTTTCCTCTTTCCCTACACTAATCCCCAGAACCCACATACAGCAATGAATGACAAGCAGATAATGTCACTTACACCATCACTGACTGTTCCTAACACACTGCATGAGGCCGCCGGCGCGACGGCCTTATATAGTGTGGGGCGTGTATTAAACCCCCTGAGCTATAATTGGCCACAGGCATCCTGCCTGTGGCCAATTATTGCTCTCCTCGCCGCTGGCTCTATGATTGGCCAAGCATGCGGGGTCACAGTGCATGCTTGGCCAATCATCATCCAGCAATGCACTGCGACTGGCGCAGTGCATTGTGGACCGTTCACATCACACGAATTTGATGAGAATGGTCCTGAGAGTTCGGGTTTCGACGAGCGGTCGAACGGCCGATGTTCGATTCAAACATGGGTTTGAATCGAACACCGGGCTCATCCCTACCAAAGAGGTTGTAAAAAAATAAATAAATAAAAAAACCTGCAAGACAAAGGCATAATGAGCTAGTATGCATCGCAGTGTCATCCGCACTCCGCTCCCCACGACCAACATCTTTCACCAGAGTTACTCACGGGCTCTGGCGATGTGATTGGCCGAAACCGCAATGACGTCACTGCACGCGTGCCGCCATTTACAGCACGGGTATTGAAGAAATGGCACGAGATGCATTATATGCATGAGTTCAGGCTGATAAGTCTCTCTGACCCCTATATATTTTTTGTTTCTTGCATGTGTTTGTTTTTGTTTTGTTTTGTTTTTATCTAGACATTAGCGTGGTATATATTATTATTGTTATATGCTATATACTATATATTCATATATTATATATTTTGTCGCCTACTGTATACAGCTTCAGCTCACCGATATTTACTGTATGTACATTTATTTGTTTTTTCATTTGTAGATATGTTTGTACTGATCTAGTCACAATATTTACAATGTTTATGTAAATAGAAAATTGTGATAGTTTTTTTTTGAGCTCAGGTGTGTGTCATTTCTGTCAGGTGAAGCCTTTCAGAGACAATTACCATTGTGGTTAAGTCCAATGCTCTGGATTGGTTGTAGACACTCTATACCAGTCACATGGTACTTCCTATATATATCTAGGTATTTGTACTCTGCCTTTAGCTATGATTAAGTGCCCTTGAGGCGTGAAACGCGTAAGCCATCTATGCTGTTTGCTGTATCGCTGATGATGTAACTATCTTTTGGATTTTATAAAGAAGCTTTGTTGAAGTGCGGCCATCCAGACCTTCTTTTTCCTCCGCCGTTTCTTCAGTGCTACAAAAAAAGCGCTACCTCTGCCAGATATATAACATCTCTGACAATACTTTAATGTGCCATTTTATGATCATTTACTGTTTAATTGAACGAAAATCTTGGCAGTGAAAGTGATTGTTTTAATTATTATGAGTTATTGTCTCATGTTTAAGTGGTTATAAAAGATAAAGGTTTTTTACCTTCATGAAAAAATGTATGAAGGTAAAAAAACCTTCTGTGTACAGCTCCCCCTCCTCAGACCCCTAAATACCTACTTAAAGAGTATAGCATACTAGCTCATTATGAAATACTTACCTTTGAACAATGCCCTGCAGTGTCACCTGCATTCCGCTCCCCACGGTCCAACATCTTTCACCAGAGTTACTTCTGCGTTCACGGGCTCTGGCGATGTGATTGTCCGAAACCACCAAGATGTCACTCCCGCGCATGCACTGGTGCTGCCAGTCACAGCACGGGTACTGAAGAAATGGCACGAGCAGGCCGTTTCTTCAGTGCTACAAAAAAGCGCCACTGCCTCGATCTATAACTGCCTATCGTAGTAAGCAGCATTGGAGGGCGACATAAGGTATAAACAAGGCCAAGAATAAATCCAAAGAAAAAGCCAAGCTTACTTACCGACCAGCTCGCAGACAACCAAATAAACCTGTTTAACAGTATGCGTTAAAAACAAAGGTTTAGTCTGCACGCATTTGCAAATGCATGCGTAAGCCACAGAGCCTCGCCACGGCACCCTGGTATCTCTGGTCCCTAACAATAACTTATAAGTGTCTCCACAGTGGAAGCACATGCTTTCTGATGGATAGATGGAGGGCAGGTGGACTGAAGGGGAGCCCACCCCTTCTTTAAGGTACAGGAGCACACTGAGCACCCAGCATGTAGCTCAATGGCTGTGAAGGTGTCAGTGCGTTGCCTGACCAATACACAGTGATCCAAAAATATTATGAAATGGGCCTAAACTTTTTTTACGTTTTTTTAGCGTGGAGATGGATTAGAACATCGATTAGGTTTTTCTTGCTGTCTTTGCCTCTGTTAGAGAGATTCAGCCTCTCTGTTTATCCTGTATACCATTATCACTGAAAGTGGAAGTAAAAGAAAATCTCACATTTTGAGCCTGTCCCCAGAAAAGTAATAAAGATGTTGCACCCTCCTCTAGTTAGGTTCTTAGGGTAAATTACATTTTTGGCCTCACTGTAGTCAGTGGAGCAGTGATCTATTGTTTTTGTCTGGTCAGGGCTTTCTCTTCTGCCACTGGGTGGCCGGGTACTTGGTGGTACTAGAGATGAGAAGGGCAACCCAAGGTCAGGTTATGGGTATATGGGGTATCTCAGCCAATGGACAGGGGTTTTCTTGAATCCCTTGGTCTGATAGGAGAGCCTATATATTCGGGTGGAGTCAGGTGATCTATGTCCCTGGGGGACACGTATCAATTAAAAAAAAAAAAAAGTTTGTGAAAAACGTTTTATTTTTAAAGTGAAAGCATAAAAATGAAAAATTCCTTCCTATATAGTGCCTGGGGGGTCCCATTAGTCTACCTGTAAGGTGGCAGATCTGTACCATATCTAAAATCTGCTGCAGCAATAATTGCATTTAGGTGCTCTTGCCAACGGGCTGAGTGGTTGGATGTTAAATGCCTTGTTAAGCATGTGGTACCCAAATGGCTGGTGTTTTTGCCACGTTTGATGTGCCTGAGACACAGTTTGCAGATAGCAACAGTGCGATCTGCTGCAGATGTGCTGAAAAAGACCCAGAAAGCTGAGCTTTGGGAAGTGGGCCGGGAGATAACAGCTACAGAATGTGATGGAATAGGGTGGCTGCTCTCTAATATTTCTTGATGTCGGCCTCCTTGGGGTTGTGCCACCTCACCTTCAGTTTCCTCCTCTGCTCTATATGGCACCCAAGTCGCCTCAGTGACCTTATCATCATCATCATCTTCATCATCATCATCTCCATTTTCTCCATCTTCATCATCATCATTACCAATGGAGACAACTTGGCAATACGCTGCGGCTGGGGGAAAATGAATGCCAATTTGTCTACCAGTGCTCTCCCCTCTCTCTAGGCTCATGTTCCTGTCATCCTCAACCTCAGAACCAACATCTGAATCCAGTAATGCCTGGGCATCATCAAAGAGCAAGTGGCTGATGCTGTGGTCAAATAACTCAGCTGACTCCTCCATGGCTGATGTTGGGGCTATGGCAGGAATAAATGTGGACAAGGAGGCAGGTTTATCCACTGTGGCAACTGCAAGGGACTGCACACTTGTCTTTACTTGTGTGAGAGAGGATGTGGAGGATGAGGAAGGTTTAGTAAGCCAGTTCACCACCTCCTCTGCATGCTGTGGCTGGATAGCATGGGCAAACTCACTAAACAGAGGAAATGATGCCCTGCCTGAGGTCTGACCACCAAGTCCACCTTTGCCTGTGGACACATTTGTTGCTAGCCCCCTTGAAGTGCCAAGGGATTGTCTGCCTTGTTGTCCTCCCAGACATTATTGGGAGGGAGGGGGCGGTGCTTATAAGCAAATGTAAAGAAGAAGTGGAAATCTGTACATAGATGCACTTTAATCAAAAAAAAAAAGTGGTGTTTGGTGCACTTTAATTTGAGTACTCACACTACACAGACACACTCCACAGATATACTATAATATACTGCAATATAATGTGCCAAACGTACAGTGACAGACAGAACTATATGTCATTCAACTTGCAGTAACGCACACAGAAGTAAATGGCGTTAAATTTGCAGTAAAACACAAAACTATATGGCGTTAAACTGGCAGTAACGCACACAGAACTATATGGCGTTAAACTGGCAGTAACGCACACAGAAGTAAATGGCGTTAAACTTGCAGTAATGCACAAAACGATATGGTGTTAAACTGGCAGTAACGCACAAAGAACTATATGGTGTTAAACTGGCAGTAACGCACAAAAAACTATATGCCGTTAAATTTGCAGTAACGCACACAGAACTATATGGTGTTAAACTGGCAGTGACTCACACAGAAGTAAATGGCATTAAACTTGCAGTAACACACAAAACTATATGGCGTTAATCTGGCAGTAACGCACACAGAACTTTATGGCGTTAAACTGGCATTAACGCACACAAAACTATATGGCGTTAAACTGGCAGTAACGCACACAGAACTATATGGCATTAAACGGGCAGTAACGCACACAGAAGTAAATTGCAGTAATGCAATCAAATAGAACTGGGAACTCGATGTAGAATATTAGCTTAGTGTCAGTCTAGGGATAGTGTGAGTGTAGTGAGGAGGACCATCATTCAGCTTTGCATAGTGTGCAGCTAGAGTAGGGACAGCTCAGATAGTTTCACTGTAGTGTAGTGAGATCGTGTCAATCATACATACATTAGTGTATAGTAGGGATAGCTCATATAGTTTCAGTGTAGTGTAGTGAGACCGTGTCAGTAATCTTTACATTAGTGTATATCTAGAGTAGGGACAGTTCAGATAGCGTCAGTATAGTGACAAAAGTTATAGCTTACAAAATAGGGGATAGATTTATAGCATTTTTATTATAAATTCATTTTTTTTTATTAGTAATGGCAGTAAACTGTGATTTTTATCGTAATTGCGACATTATTACAGCTACATCGGACACTTTTGACACCCTTTTGGGACCATTGTCATTTATACAGTGATCAGTGCTATAAAAATGCACTGATTACTGTGTAAATGGCAGGGAAGGGGTTAAACACTAGGGGCCTATCAAGGGGTTAAGTGTGTCCTAGGGAGGTTTTCTAACTGTGGGGGGGAGATGGGCTCCCACTGACATGACAGCGATCACTGCTCCTATTGACAGGGAGCAGTAGATCCCTGTCATGTCACTAGGCAGAACGGGGAAATGCCTTGTTTACATAGGCATCTCCCTGTTCTACCTCTCCACACCACAATCGTGGGCCGCCGGTCGAACATCGAGTTCCCGGGACCCGCAGGCACGCTCCCGCGATGTGCGGCGGGCGTGTGCCCGATAGGTGGCAAATTTAAAGGGATGTACAGGTACGCCCATTTGCCTGCCTGTGCCATTCTGCTGACGTATATCTGTGTGCGGCGGTCGGTAAGCGGTTAAGCTACAAATATTGATCACGCCTCTGCCAATCCCTGGAAAGGGGTTTCCAGCAGGTGGCCGTGGAGGTGATAAATATTTGGAGGTCCTTGCTAGAGTGTTTTTCCTCTGCTAAGAGGGTTCCAGTTCTCTTGGGGCTGCTGCCCCTGGGAGGCAGATAAAGTGTACTGAAGAGTTGCACTTTGAACCATAGCAGGTGCTGCCTGGCTGAGGGCCTGCAGAAGATTATTAAATTACTTTTTGCTGGAGGGCATTTTTCTGAAGCTTTGTCTGGAGAAGCATCTTTTGTCTCCCTCGATAATTCTGCATACACACGAGCGGAATTTCCATCTGAAAAATCTTGAATGTTTTTTCTGACGGAATTCCGCTCGAGCTTGGCTTGCATACACACGGTCACACAAAAGTTTGCTGAACTTTCGACCGCCAAGAACGCGGTGACGTACAATACTACGACGAGCCGAGAAAATTAAGTTCAATGCTTCCTAGCATGCGTCGAATTGTTTCCGAGCATGCTTAGGAATTTTGCGTGTCGGAATTGGTACAGACGATCAGAGTTTCCGATCGGAACTTTTTCCGACCGAAAAATTGAGAACCTGCTCTCAATCTTTTGCTGGCTGGAATTCCACCAGCAAAAGTCCAATGGAGCATACACACGGTCGCATTTTCGGACCAAAAGCTCTCATTGAACTTTTGCTGGCGGAATTTCTGCTCGTGTGTACCGGGCATTAGGGTTTGGGACTTTTCATGTGTGCCTGATGTGATAAGGAATTGTGTTCCTGCTGAACCAGCCCAATTTCAATCCATCTATGACCAGTTTAAAAACTCCTGGGGTCTGTTTAAAAAAACGTGTGGAAGTTTAATTTAATTTTAAGTGTGTTTTTCAAGTATTTTTCAGGCATTCCTATTAAAGTCTATTGGAGCGAAACGCGCAGTTCTGCTCCAAAGAAGCTCATATTATTTTTTTCAAGCTCGACGTGACAGGTGTTAACCGGCGCTCAGGTGAGAAGAATAATGGAATTCTTCACCTAAAGTGTTTCAGCAGCAAAACACTCCGGTGTGAAGGGTGACTAAATCCAGATTAGGAGATTAGTGCCTTCACCCTTCGCCTCTGCTCAAGCGACGCTCAGTATCGCAGTTTTAATCCAGGTGTGACATTTGTATACTGCTCACCTATCTCCTGGATACCTGAGACCTCCCCAGTGACTGCTATGAGGAGCTCTTGCTGCAATACGCAGCTGCCTGAAGTG
>CM053027.1:135088185-135160685 GCA_028564925.1 Lithobates sylvaticus
TAGCCACAATGGTGGCCATACGCGCCTCAATAAATGATCGATTTCTTTTGCGATCAATCTTTTCAAATAGAAATAATCAATCTATAGTCAACGCCTGGCTAGCTCAGTCGGTAGAGCACGAGACTCTTAAAAAAAAAGTCAACAACCAAGTTGATTGATATGCCCCAGGAGGGGAAGTGGGTTTCCAACTATAGATAAGACATGATTGTATCATATGGTGGGCATACACAGTTCAAAGAATGATCCATTTTTTTTTCATTGATCAATCCTTACCGATAGGAATATCGATCTATAGTTGACAACTCATTCAATTAATATATAACACTTACAGGGGAAAGAGGATTTTGACTGATAGTTAAAATACAAACATAACTTACGGTGGCCATAAACAGTTTCATAAATTAATAAATTATTTTCCAATTAATCTCAACCCATAGAAATAATCGATCTAAAGTCAACAACTCATTTGATCGGTATGACACACTCTAGGGGGGGGGGGGGGGAGTGGATTTCGATCAATAGGTAAAATACAATTGTAATTTATTATGGCCTTACACAAGTCAATAAATTTTCATTTTCTTTTTTGATCAGTCTCTACCAATAGGAATAATCGATCTATAGTCTACTCATTTGATTGATATGACACACACAGGGAAGTCGATTTTGATCGATAGTTGGAAGATACAATTGTAATTTAATGATTGTATCTCTGTTCCACCATGCAAACTCATAAATTGATTGATCATAATATGATCTAATTTACGACCAAAGCATCTCAATGCTGCTGATCAAGGCAAAATGATTGATCATTTTCCACCTGGGCTGATCAACTCAGATCAGTCTGAACTACATCAAGTCCAAATCGATCAAAATAGACGTTATAGCTATAAGATTATGAGATTACATGGTAGAAACAGAGATGTGATCAATAACTCAGGATTGAAAGTTACAATTGTAGCTTAACCATTGATCAAAACCAGTTTTGGCTAGTGGTAATTTTTTTGGGGTGGGGCGGCACCACAGCCAAACACGCCCCCCCCCCTTGGGTCGGTCGGGTACGGAACACTTACCCCATCTATGGTGGGCATCATGGGCGGCAGGCTCTGCTCTCCTCTGTGGTCATAACGTGCAAGTCCCTCTTCCCCTGCTTGGCGGCTTCCATCTCCTTCCTACCTCCTCTGCGGCCATTTGGGAAACGGGTCTCAGACTCACTTCCTGATTGGCGGGGAGGAGATTCAGTGTCAAAATAGTGAACATTCATTCGCTATTGTCACACTACTGGGTGGGCTCAGTTCTCTGCACCCCGAGCCCACCCTATTTTGAAGCCTATTAAAGCCTCTGTCTCTAATCATGTGCTTCAAACCTCCCCCCCTTCAATGAAATTCATGCGTCCGGAGTCCTGCATCGGGGCCGGATGCAAGGATGGGGGGGCGGCGCCCGTGTGCTCTTAATGGACGGGCCGCCCCTGATCAAAACCCACGTCTCTATGTGGGGCATATTGATCAAATGGGTCATCGATTATAGATCAATTATTTCTAGCAGTAGAGATAAATCAGGAAATAAATCTACCATTTATGGAAGTGTATATGGCAGTATGTATATGGAAGTGTATATGGCCGCCCGTGCACCCTTAATGGACGGCCCGCCCCTGATCAATACCCACGTCTCTATGTGGGGCATATTGATCAAATGGGTCATCGATTATAGATCAATTATTTCTAGCAGCAGAGATAAATCAGGAAATAAATCTACCATTTATGGAAGTGTATATGGCCATCCTCAGACCTGCCAAAAACTTTGAAGTGCAAGGACCTGCCGATTGGATACAAATTGATTGGTTAGATTAGGTAGGTGCTCATATTACATAGCTTTGGTAAATCCAAAGTTGATTGTGCAAAGATCGTATGCTTTAATTGTAACATGTATGCTGACCGTAAACGTTTAGCAATCTGCAGAGGTAATTGTATGTAGTACCCTGTGATAATACTTATGCATTGAGTATGTTTGGGGTACTTATGGTGCATCATTATGTCATGTTGCTCAGGTAGACCATTCCAATGGTGTGTGTATATGAGTTTGTATATGTATATGAGTTTGAAAGGCCAGTAATACAATAGATAAAGAGGTCTCTGTTTATAACGCAGTCTTTGCAGACTGAAGGGTTTCAGGCACTGAGCAGGATAACTGGGTCAGTTCTTACTATTAGTTTGCATGCTCCAAAGTAGTTCAGCTTTGGAAAAATGAAAATTAGATTAACTGTTTCCTGCACACTTTAAATTAAATGTCACCAAATTCATATCAATACTTAAATTGTACGTCAAGGTAAAGTAAAAAAGTTCAGTAGATTTCTGCAAAACATAAACATAAGACCAAAGCAGAGCTCCAGTCATTTGTTTTGAAACATTATTAAAAAACATTTAATACAATTAACTAATAAGCAGACACTCACCTGTCCAAGGACCCAACACCGCCCTCACCTGGGCCGGTTCTTCATAGCCGGCTTCCTACTGCGCATGAACGAGCCGCACTGCACTTTGTGAATCGTCCCGCAGCCTTTCCGGGACCAGAAGCTTGCGGGCATAAGGGGTTGGAGGAGAACTCCTGCTCAGATTGCCTAGTCAAAACTGGGTACCTGCCCTCCCCCCAAGAACAGGAGTGGGAGGAAGAGGAAGAGCTGGACTTCTCCTTTTGGGTGAAGTTCCGTTTTAATAAAAGACCTTCAATTCCTAAAACATTCCTGTTGATCTGCCAGAAATGTGCTCAGTTTTTATACCCGGTTGTGTGCTGACAGAACACAGCTTTTTTTTTTTTTGTGTGGACTGAGTGGTGTCAGCCCTGCCCAGTTGTCTTTTGCTAAACTGCTCAACCACTCCCACTCTCAGAACATACACTCCCACTCCTTACAACATAAGAGCTAATCGTTCTGTAGTTCAGGATGCAGGGAAAGGGGACAGACCTGAATTTGTGACAAGATCAACAGGTTTTTAGCATTTATCAAACAGGTATAACAAAATGTTTCCAATGGTATATTAACCACTTAAGGACTGGAAGGATTTGCCCCCCTTAATGACCAAGACAGTTTTTGTGATATGGCACTGCGTCACTTTAACTGACAATTGCGCGGTCGTGCGACACTGTACATAAACAAAATGTATATATTTTCCCCCCCATAAATAGAGCTTTATTTTGGTAGTATTCGATCAACTCTGTGTTTTTTATTTTTTGCGCTATAAACAAAACAAGAGCATCAATTTAAAAAAAAAAAAAAATTTTTTTTTACTTTTTGCTATAATAAATATCCCCAAAAAAACATCTTCATCAGTTTAGGCTGATATTTATTCTTCTACGTATTTTTGGTAAAGAAATCGCAATAAGCGTATATTGATTGGTTTGCGCAAAAGTTATAGCATCTACAAAATAGGGGAAAGATTTATGGCATTTTTATTATAAATTTTTTTTTTTTTACTAGTAATGGCGGTGATCAGCGATTTTTTTTTTGCAGCACTGCGACATTGCGGCAGACAAATCGGACACTTTTGACACTTTTTTGGGGACCAGACATTTATACAGCGATCAGAACTAAAAGTAGCCAATGATTACTGTATAAATGTCACTGGCAGGGAAGGGGTTAACACTAGGGGCGATCAAGGGGTTAAGTGTTCTCTAGGGAGGTGTTTCTAATTGTGGGGGGAGTGTAGTGACTGGAGGAGGAGAGAGAGCGCTGTTCCTGACCACTAGGAACAGCAGATCTCTCTCTACTCCCCGGACAGAGCGGGGATTTGTCTGTTTACATTGACAGATCCCCATTTTGGCCCTGTGAGGAGGGATTGCGGGTGGCCTCCGACAACGCGTGCGCGCCCCCCCTAGAGCTCTTAAAGCGGCTGACATACACCTACAGCGATTTGCGCAGCCATGCCAACCTGTTGCAGTATATTGACGGCAGCTGGTCGGCAAGTGGTTAAACAGACCTAAAGGGAGCAAATAATAGAGTTACATTGTTAAGTTTTACATGCACTTTAAATTGTAAATAACATAGAAGTCATTACATTAAAGTATAGACTTGCAAAAACACTATATTATTTTGGGACACCAGCTTTTACACACACATGAACTTTAATGGCATCACAGTCTTATGCCACGTACACACGATCGGAATTCTCGTCGGAAAAAGCTCTGATGTTTTCTCCGCTCAAACTGTCTTGCCTACACATGGTCAAACCAAATTCCGACCGCCAAGAACGCGGTGACGTACAACACTACGACGAGCCGAGAAAAAATTAAGTTCAATGCTTCCGAGCATGCGTCGAATTGTTTCCGAGCATGCGTCGAATTGTTTCCGAGCATGCGTAGGAATTTTGCATGTCGGAATTGCTACAGACGATTGGAATTTCCAAAAGAAACCTTTTCCGTCTGAAAAATTGAAAACATGCTCTCAAATTTTTGCTGGCAGGAATTCGGCCAGCATAATTCCGATGGAGCCTACACACGGTCGCATTTTCCGATGAAAAGCTCTCATCGGTCTTTTGCTGGCAAAAATTCCGATCGTGTGTACGCGGCATTAGTCCGTATGGTTCAATATTGGGTTTGCCCACCCTTTGTAGCTATAACAGCTTCAACTGTTATGGGAAGACTGTCCACAAGGTTTAGGAGTGTGTCTTTAGGAATGCTTGACCATTCTTCCAGAAGAGCATTTGTGAGATCAGGCACTGATGTGGATGAGAAGGCCTGGCTCGCGATCTCAGCTCTATTTCATCCCAAAGGTGTTCTATCGGGTTGAGGTCAGGACTCTGTGCAGGCCCAAACTCGCTCATCCATGTCTTTATGTACCTTGCTTTGTGCACTTGTCCAAATCATTTGGTGAAGGGGGTTTATGGTGTTGGGTTGTTTTTTTCAGGGGGTTGGGCTTGGCACCTTAATTCCAGTAAAGGCAACTCTTAAGGCGTCAGCATACCAAGATATTTTGAACAATTTCATGCTCCCAACTTTGTGGGAACAGTTTGGGGATGGCCACTTTGGGTGGAAGGGAAAAAATAGCTTGATTACCCCATCAACACAGTCAGCGTTGATGGCCGTTTGAATGCCTCTCGCAGCGCTATTGTGTTGAGTCTGTGGAGCCTTCCCGACTGGCAGAACACATTGATTACTGCTAGTGGCTATAACCGCTGGCAGTAATCACATGTAAAAAAAACAGACAGGCTGGTTGTACAGAAGGGTTGATCGATGGAACGTACAATCAGCCTGTCCATAGATGGATCAAATCTCAGCTGGTCCCGGCTGAACCCCCCACATTTCGGTCCATGTATGGCCAGATTACCATATCGCTCTTTGGTGGACTGACTTTTTCACGTTGCCTGAGTTTTCATGTTCATGCCTATTCCCTGAAAACATTGTCTTGAACTTTAATCCAATTATAGTATACCGATTAACCTTGCAGATGAATTCAACATTGTTTTTAGTACATCAACCATGACAACTACATTATGATTCTATTGCATGTATAAGACATTACAGATTACCCTCACGTGGTTTTGCCATTACTGGTTTTGTTTGTCGTTTTCTATTCACCTGCAAGAACATAATTCTATCAGTCTCTCCCTTCTTATCAGAGGTGGACAAGATTTTCAATTTACCTTCCACTTTAGCCAATGTGTTCTTAGCCAATCCTTTAAATAGAATCTGTCAGAAAGTAAAATGATGGTTGCTAATGAGATGGTTTCATCCACAGTAAGAACAAAATAATAGCTGCTCAGAAGCTCTGTCCTTTATGTACATTTATTTAATACCTTTCAGCACTGGTTTCTGCCTACAAAAAGCCTCCAAAATTCATGGGATTAGATGGGTTATCACCCAATGTGCAAATACAGTATCTCACAAAAGTGAGTACACCCCTCACGTTTTTGTAAATATTTTATTATATCTTTTTATGTGACAACACTGAAGAAATTACACTTTGCTACAATGTAAAGTAGTGAGTGTACAGCTTGTATAACAGTGTAAATTCACTGTCCCCTCAAAATAACTCAACACAAAGCCAATAATGTCTAAATTGCTGGCAACAAAAGTGAGTACACCCCTAAGTGAAAATGTCCAAATTGGGCCCAAAGTGTCAATATTTTGTGTGGACTGGCCACCATTATTTTCCAGCACTGCCTTAACCCTCTTGGGCATGGAGTTCACCAGACCTTCACAGGTTGCCACTGGAGTCCTCTTCCACTCCTCCATGACGACATCACGGAGCAGGTGGATGTTGGAGACCTTTCACTCCCCCACCTTCCGTTTGAGGATGCCCCACAGATGCTCAACAGGGTTTAGATCTGGAGACATGCTTGGCCAGTCCATCACCTTTACCCTTAGCTTCTTTAGCAAGGCAGTGGTCCTCTTGGAGGTGTGTTTGGGGTTGTTATCATGTTGGAATACTGCCCTGCGGCCCAGTCTCCAAAGGGAGGGGATCATGCTCTGCTTCAGTATGTCACAGTACACGTTGGTAGTCATGGTTCCCTCAAAGAACTGTAGCTCCCCAGTGCAGGCACCACTCATGCAGCCCCAGACCATGACACTCCCACCAACATGCTTGACTGTAGGCAAAACGCACTTGTGTTTGTACTCCTCACGCTTGACACCATCTGAACCATATCTTGGTCTCATCATACCACAGGACAAGGTTCCAGTAATCCATGTCCTTAGTCTGCTTGACTTCAGCAAACTGTGTGTGGGCTTTCTTGTGCTTCATCTATAGAAGAGACTTCCTTCTGGGACGACAGCCATGCAGACCAATTTGATGCTGTGTGCGGTGTATGGTCTGAGCACTGACAGGCTGACCCCCCTACCCCTTCAACCTCTGCAGTAATGCTGGCAGCACTCATACATCTATTTCCCAAAGACAACCTCTGCATATGTCGCTAAGCACATGCATTCAACTTCTTTGGTCGACCATGGCAAGGCCTGCTCTGAGTGGAACCTGTCCTGTTAAACTGCTGTATGGTCTTGGCCACCGTGCTGCAGCTCAGTTTTAGGGTCTTGGCAATCTTCTTATAGCCTAGGTCATCTTCATGTAGAGCAACAATTCTTTTTTTCAGATCCTCAGAGAGTTCTTTGCCATGAGGTGCCATCTTGAACTTCCAGTGACGAGTATGTGAGAGTGAGAGCGATAACACCAAATTTAACACACCTGCTCCCCATTCACACCTGAGACATTGTAACACTAATGAGTCACATGACACCGGGGAGGGAAAATGGATAATTGGGCCCACTTTGGACATTTTCACTTAGGGGTGTACTCACTTTTGTTGCCAGCAGTTTAGACATTAATGAGTTATTTTGAGGGGACAGCACATTTACACTGTTATACAAGCTGTACACTCACTACTTTACATTGTAGCAAAGTCTTATTTCTTCAGTGTTGTCACATGAAAAGATATAATAAAATATTTACAAAAATGTGAGGGGTGTACTGACTTTTGTAAGATACTGTACATGCATTCTGATACTGAGCAAGCACATATGGTCCATCCCCTCATAAAATATATTTTGTGTATTCAAAGAAGAATTGCAGGCATGGTATATTGTTACACAGTTACATTGGTCCAACTTGAATGAATGAATAATTTGTATAGCGCTACAATGCGAACCAAATCGCCTCAAGGCGCTGTAAATTAGTGCTTTGTTGTCAAGCTTCTTAGAAGAGGTGGGTCTTGAGTTTTTTCCTGAAGACCTGATGGTTTTCTTCCATGCGGATGTAGGTTGGTAGTGCATTCCATAGCCGTGGTCCTTGGACAGCGAATCTTCGTTCCCCTTTTGATTTGTAGCGGGACTTGGGGATGAGGAGGAGGTTTTGGACGGACGATCGAAGACTGCGATTGGGTGTGTAGCGTTTTATTTTCTCGAGAAGGTATTGAGGCGCGTCTCCATGGGTGCATTTGTGGGTGAGGCAGAGGGTCTTGAAAATGACCCGATTCTTTACGGTTAGCCAATGTAGGCTCCTCAGGGAAGGGGAGATGGATTCCCACGTTTTTTTTCCTGTTATCAGCCTTGCCGCCGTGTTTTGGATAAGTTGTAAGCGCGCAAGTTGATATTGGGGTAACCCTATGTAGAGGGAGTTTGCATAGTCAAGTCGTGAATTAATGACTGTTCCAACTACCACTGCTTTGTCCTCCATTGGAATGAACTTGGACCAATGTAACTGTATACAGTATATACCGTACCTGGCCAAGGCCCTGGAAGCTGGCAATCACTGAAGTAGACACCACTATTCCAGTGACCTCCACTTGCTTCTGTTCTACTGAAGTAGTGGCATCTACTTAATTGATTTCCAGCTTCCAAAGGCATGGGCCAGGTTTGGTATATACCTGGGGTCTCCAAACTTTCTAAACAAAGGGCCAGTTTATTGTCCTTCAGACTTTGGGGGGGGGGGGGGGGCTGTGGCCAGTGGAAGTGGGAGTTTTCCTGGCATTAGTGGGATTAAACATCACCACATTTGGGAATTGGGGGAGGAATAGTGCCCCATCATTGGTAACATTGGGAGAAATAATGTCCAATCATTGGTAAAATTGGGAGGAATAGTGCCCCATTGTTGGTGTCAGTGGGAGGAATAGTACCCCAAGGGCCGGATAAAGGCAAGAAAAGGGCCGTATCCAGGCTCCAGGCCACAGTTTGGAGACCACTAGTATATACAGTATATAGTTACGTTAGTCCAAAATGGACCAATCTAAGTGTACAAATATATCATTCCTGGAATTCAACTTTAACCTTCTCTAAAAGAAACATTGCTGTCATCTGTTATCAGTCCAGTTGTCTGGCTTCTGTGTTGACCCTCTGGCTTCAGGACTTTCTCAATCACTGTTCTAGAGCAAATATTCATATCAGAAAAGTCAGAGTAAATACAGAAGGTGTGATTTACATAGTTTTTAGACTAGGTGACTCAATGTATTAAAGCTAGATGGTCAGTATAACATCCAGGCATAGGACATCAACAATGGCAGCCGCTATGTTTCCATTAGAAATGTTTCATTTCTATATCATTGCAAGTGTGGCCCACTTCTTCACTTGGATAGCTTGGTCATGGCATCACTATCTAGTAAATTACTTACCTGAAACAAGGGTTCATCCACTGAAAATCTGGGTGTCTTCTTATTCCAAATCAGGTAGCGGACTTAGGATCTGGATGATGGCCCTGAAGCCTTCAAAGGATAACTATACGTTTGTATTGTTATTACTATTACATATCCTTTAGGTTAACCCCTAGAGTTTTATACTCATCTGTCCGCAATCTTGTTAGGTAGCCCAAAGTGAGCCATACAGACAGAGGACATTCTAGCACTGCTCTCTTTGTTGTTTTATATGTATGGTTTATGTGAGGTGAATCACATTGGTGTTAGCTGCTGGAAGAAGAAGAAGCGTAATATTCCCCATGCAGACATTTAAGAAATTGGATGTTCAGTAACACTGGGTGCTGTAATGACCACAGGCTGAAAACCATAGATGATCAAAGTGAAGAAAATGTCATCAGCCCACCAAGGATTCCTCAAAAGGGACCAAAGCTTTTTTTTCGTGGTCAAATGATAAACATACAGCAACGTGTCGGAGCCACACAGGCAGGGCCGTCTTTAATATTGATTGGGCCCTGGGCAAAACTTTTCTCCCCCCCCCCCCCCATGCAGTTTCGCTCTCCACCTGCTCTTGGACATACAATAAATAGCAGCTAGACTCAAAATCAGTTTACTGAATCAGATCAGGCAGCTATTGCGATTGGTTGCCAGAGGTTACAGTGTATCATTACCGCTCACTGCCTGGTTGCTAGAGGTTACAGCACACATTACGGCTCACTGATTGGTTGCTAGAGGTTACAGCACACATTACGGCTCACTGATTGGTTGCTAGAGGTTACAGCACATGAATTCTGCTAGAGATTATTGTGGATATGACCTCAGGGGAGCATGATATACATATCAATGCTGCTGGCCACCACTAATACATATGAATGCAGCCGCTATTTACTTATGAATACCAGCAATTTGCTTAGTAGCAGCACTTCACACTGAGATATTGGGACACAGCACGGGACTAAACCCACAAGGGACAAGGGAATTTAAACCAGGATAGTTGGCAAGTATGAGGAAGCTGCTTTGAACCCCACAACAATGACAGGGCCCAGGGCAGCTTCCCCTTTTGCCCTGTCTTAAAAACGGCCCTGCACACAGGGCCTCTTCTTTCGGCAAGTCACTTGAAATCCTTGGTGTGCTGATGTAATTTTCTTCACTTAGCCGCTGGAAGAAAGTATGCTCAGTTGTTTATCAAGTTATTTATTTATTTACCAATGTACGCCACTTCAAATTCTCCAGCTGATCTCCCGAATTAGAGTGCACATGTGCAAAAAAAATGCATTCTTTCTATATGTAGGAGCAGTCTTCCCTTGGGATTCTTAACAGACAGCCTCACTTAGGAATGAGTAGGATTTCCCCACGCATGCGCAAAAGAAGTGAAGGTCTGGTGGGAGCGTTTTCAGCTCCCTGTGGTCTGCATGAGAGTGTGAATGCATGAGTATAATCTATATGGTGATGCAGGGGAGAAAGAGACTGTCATTTTATAATAATATTATGGTTTCATTGTGTTAATTTGATTTTTTTTTTTTAAATAAAATATTTGATATCTAGTCATGCCCTTCAATAAATTTGAAAGCAGTGCATTTCTATATATGTGTATTTGACATGTCTTTTCTTTAGAAATTCATTGTCCTGTCAGTATTGTTGGCATAAGTAAACTGAGGTGTGCAGGTTTTCCATAATGGTAACGTCTAAATTAAATGGGACAGGTGACAGCCATGTTTACTGTCTTAATCAAACAAAAAGCATAAAAAGAAAATATAAAAACAAACTCATAATGGTAATTAGTCAAGGCTGCTAAGCAGTGCTTTGCCACACATTACATTCCTTTCTGCTTGCCTTTTAATAACCTTCACAAAAAGCTAATTTTAAAATGAGTCAAGACTGGTTTGTTAATAAAATTGTCATGGTGTAAAACAGATAGGAGGTTAAAATAAATACAGTAATATAAAAAAATAAAAAAAATAACACTTTGCTTGGGCAATGGCAAACATCTCCGTACAGCTGACACTTGAGTATGTTTCACGTTTGTCCAAATGGAACATTTTGTTGCCAGCAAATATCTAAATGTATCAAGTAATGAATACAGTATACATTATTTGCTGGATCCAGTTTCCTACACGTGGGCCTGCAGGGGCATTTTGTTAAGTCACTGCTATTAAAAGACTGAGGATTAACAGGGATTCTTTAGTGTTCAGACTATCTGCATAGCTTTATAAACTGGACTGTCCAAGTGAGAGTTTAGGTCTTTTGAATAACACTGAGCTAATAAACACTGGAGTTTTAGGAACACTGTTTAAAGTAGAACTAAACACAATGCTAAAGCAAAGTGTATCATAAAATACTTTCACCCTGTGTGTGGGGCTTACTGTACCCATGTGGGGACCTGGAGAGAGCGCACGCTAGTGCCCCCAAAAGCAGACTGAGGCTGCTGTTTAACTCAAGACTGGCATTAAAGCAATACTCCAACTCAAAAGCGATGCCTCTCCATAAGAACACAATGAACTCCTTGTAATTCGTGGCCCAACTTCTGTAGCATTTCACATTGTTCACTATGGACATCAGTTCCTCATTACACTTCGTAACTCTTCTCTCGCAGCATTTCTGAGCCGATACCGCTGAGCCTGTACTGGACTCCACCAGCCCAGTAACTTGTCACCTCGCTCCCAGTAACATTGATTCGTATATTACACTTGAATATTAGGAAGCCTGACTCGTGTACAACACCATGCTTATTCTTCTCCTCCATCTTTTCGTGACTTCCAGGTTGGGTCCCTAGGATGCCCTGTGCCACGAGTCAGACCCAGAATTGGGGTTCTGATTGCATGTGGAAGGAGCCTAAGCATACTACCAGGGCCTTCCATCACTTTTGCAAAGTCACGCTGCTTCCTGACTGGCTGGCTGATTATGCACTCGACACTAGTACTGTAGTCATTAGCAATGGCAATATAGCCTCCTCCAAATAGCTTCACTGCACGTTAGAAATGTGTACTGCATCTACTCTAACTTGTCTTGCCCCCCAACAAACCCCGTTCTTGTGATATGCCATGCATGCATGCACCCCTTTAAGGTTGTCCTCAAGTAACTTTAGACCAGGCCAAGTAACAATAAATGTTCTTTTACTGAAGTTGTTTAAAGATAAAAGCCTATAAACAGTTCAACAAAGTTGTCTTCAGTACACAATTATGTACATAACCTAAAGTGCCACGTAATTAGTCCAATGGTGCCCCTTGAGGTAGTCATACCTTAAATAGGTGAGAAAGTCCTTTAGAGACTTTGGCCAAGCATGATTCCATACCCCTGGAACCCCGACTGGGCCCCCACAAGGGGTGGTTAAGTGCAGAAGTAGTGGATCATATCCCAAGCAGCCTGCCCTTGGCTGGGGAGACCTGGAACTGAACCTCTGGCTGTCTTACTAACTGTGGCCTCCCCAAGAGGTGGTTCTCTCCCTTTTTTTGTGTTTGCCCCAGTGGAGGGCAATACTTCCCCAAAAAGCCCAGGAAAGCCTGGCCAGCAGAGTTAACCTTTACCTCCCAGCCCAGGGGGTGCCACATCAGCAGAGCAAGCACAACTATACAGTGCAACATGGTTATTCTAATGCTAATCACATACATCAACTACAAAACTGTAAAAAAAAAAACTTCAGTAAAATAAAACATTTAACATCTACCTGCTTACACCCTTTGTTATTCTTTTTTGCATATCAGTGCTGTTCCTTTTCTCCAGTCATTTCTACCCTTTCCTTTCTACATGATCTTTTTCCAGCATGATTACTGCTCTGGCCTGGCTTTCTGGTAGGAACAATGGTGGACCATGCATGCACAGTGTATGTTGCTGTGGCCTATTGTAGTCTCCACCAAGGGGCCATGTTGCAGGGAGACATTGCAGAGGCACAGTAGGGAGTCAGCTGTCACCCTGTAACAGGAAGTCTAAACAAGGACCATCATTGCACAATCACCAGGTATTATTTAATGAATTCTGCATAAAACAAAACTTTTGAAATTATAGCATTTACGGATGAGCTCCTGGTTTGGGGTAAACCTATGTTTGGCGAATGGTTGTAATGTGAAGTGATATATTTAGTATCGGTATTTATACTAGAATGGTTGTTAGAGAGCCAGCAGCTGCAGGCCTACTAATGACCAGGGAATCATCCCTGCCTGGCCCATTCAGCTTTCAGCCAGGGATTACTGTTGGACAGCAGCAATGTAAACAAATAATGCATAAAAAGATCATGTAAAAAATGGTGTTTTCCCCTTATATTCCTTGCTGATTCTTTAGGTCCAGTATGGATTTTATGGGAAGCTCACGCAATGATAAATAATAAAATAAAATAAAAAAACATGGAAGGGCAACCAAACTGATAAGAGGCATGGAGGAGCTCAGCTATGAGGAAAGATTAAAGGAATTTAATTTATTCTCTTTTGAGAAGAGGAGATTAAGGGGGGATATGATCAACATGTACCAATACATAAATGGTCCATATAGTAAACTTGGTGTTGAGTTATTCACTTTAAGGTCATCACAGAGAACAAGGGGGCACTCTTTATGTCTAGAGGAAAAAAGATTTAATCTTCAAATACGGAAAGGTTTCTTCACAATAATGCCGCGTACACACGATCGGACATTCCGACAACAAAAAACTTGGATTTTTTTCCGATGGATGTTGGCTCAAACTTGTCTTGCATACACACGGTCGCACAAATGTTGTCGGAAGTTCCGATTGCCAAGAACGCGCTGACGTACAACACGACAAGCCGAGAAAAATGTTCAATAGCCAGTGTGGCTCTTCTGCTTGATTCAGAGCATGCGTGGAATTTTGTGCATCGGAATTGTCTACACATGCTCAGAATTTACGACAACAGGTTTTATTGTCGGAAAATTTTCAGATCCAGCTCTCAAACATTCCGACAGCAAATGTCCGATGGAGCCTACACACATCAAACATTTGTTGTCGGAAATTCCGATCGTGTGTACGCAGCATAACAGTTGTGAAAATGTGGAATAGACTCCCTCCAGAGGTGGTTCTGTCCAGCTCTGTAGATTGTTTTTAAAAAAGGCCTAGATTCTTTCCTAAATTTACACAATATAACTGGGTACTGACATTTATAGGTAAAGTTGATCCAGGGAATATCTGATTGCCTCTTGGGGATCAGGAAGGAATTTTTTCCCCTGCTGTAGCAATTTGGATCATGCTTTGCTGGGGTTTTTCACCTTCCTCTGGATCATTTGTGGGTATAAGATTGTATATATGGGATTGTATGTTTTTTTTTTTGGTTGAACTAGATGGGCTTCTAACCCACCAATACAATTGATCCAGTAGCTCTCACTTTGGTCAGTGTGTGGTGTGGTGGTCCCCTTGAAATCTATATCAGACCCTCATCAAGGATAAGTACTGGTATGTATTTTTAGTAAAAAAAAAACACAACACGTTTTTTTTTTGCACGGGGTCTCCCATTAACACCTATACAAATCCTGTATTTTGAATAAGGCTGGATTCACATATACAGTGTGCAGGCCTGGTTTCGGTGCGGTTTCCATTCAGTGGTTCAGGTGCGAATTTGACACTTAAATCGCACCTGAACCAGACTGAACAGCACACAGGACCTTTTTTTCATCCATACTGCAACCAGCCTGCATCTATGTGAACCGGCTCCATTGAAAGCCGATCTGATTCCCATGTTATGCGATTCGGATGCAAGTTAAAAAGAATCTGATTCACATATATGTGAACCGAGCCAAAAGGTCTGGAAAAGATAGGAGAATTTCTGGCTATTTTGTTTACAAACAAAAGAAGTAGCCGAGAGTTCTCATTTTCTGGTGATTCAAACTGTGTTTTTTCTTACTTTGTAAATGTCAGTTTTTTTATAGTAGGTTGTATGCATGGTACCAATGTGCCATTTCACGCAAGGCAAGGCAACTCCCAAACATGTTATTTAACCACTTTAATACTGGGCACCAATTTTCAGCTTTCAGCGCTGTCACACTTTTGAATTACAATTGCGCACTCATGTAACACTGTACCCATATGAAATGTTTTTCTTAGTTTTTGCTATAACATTTTTCAGATAAGCAATTTTTCTCCTTTACTGATATGCGCTGATTAGTCTACACTGAGGGGCACTGATGGGCTGCACTGATGAGAAGGCACTGATATGTGGCACTGACAGGCGGCATTGATGGGCCTGGACTGATAATCAGGGCATTGATGATCACTGCCCTGATTATTAGTGTAAATGTGCCCTGTCAGAATTGCCGGTTACCGGCTATCCTTTCCTCACGCTGTGACAGTGCTTGAGAAAGGGAATGCCGATAACCAGAAAATTTGTTTACAATGCTCAGCTGTGATTGGACACAGCTGATCACATGGTAGAGGACTACTGTCATTGGCCCTTTACCATGATCTATGATCAGCTGTGAAGGACACAGCGATCACAGAGCATGCCGGATGTGCATCCCATGGGGCGTGTGGGTGTCCATGGATGCCAGAACTGGATGATTCCAGTAATTTTGCAATGTTTCACTTTACGCCTTATTAAAACGTCTGCTAACAGCCAAACTAAATTTTTAAAACATTTTTTTTTCTTTGGCATATATTTCCCAGGGCCGTGCCCAGCCCCCCCCCCCCCCCATGTCATTCATTTGACAATCCCTTGCCTATTAGTCCAGAAAATGGCCATTATTGATTTCTAAGGATGCGAAAGCTAAAAGGGTGGCCCCTAGAAGTTGCACATCCAAGATATCCTAGAGAGGTGAAGAGAGTGGCAACCTCAGCCTGGACTCCAATTAGGTCACGCCCCCAACACATTTCACTCCACCCCTTTTGCCCTGAGTCACCTCTCTTAGTCACCTCACTAGGATATCTTGGATGTGCGACTTCTAGGGGCCACCCTTTTCTCTTTCGTATCCTTGCAGGAGCCAGGACGGGCTCCATCCCCTGTCAGCACTCCAAACAGCAGCTGTGGATGCACCATCTGCATACCCCCCTTTCTGCCTAGCCTGAGCGGCACACACATTTCTTTTTCAGGTCACATTGATTTCTAAGATTCTGATTCTATGGACTTCAATAGGGTTTGGAATCGGCATCCGAACTTCAGTAAACTTGGTGAATCTGTCCTGAACCAAACCAAGCTACATTTGGCTCATCACTACTAACATTTTAAAGCTTATTTAAGGTTTAATAATTGGTTTCAGACTTTAAAGTGTGAGCTCAGTCAGAACAGTTTTATTTCTTTTTGGAAAGTGCAGGGATGGATTAGAACTATTATCATGTTTTTATTGCTATTTGGGATTCTGTTACAGAGCTTTCCCCTCATTTATTGTCCTAATGTTTTGCCAGACTTTACCTTTTTTTCCCCATTTATTTTCTCTACAAATAACATGCTTCCTGTCCCTTCATGCTACACTCATGTATCCACTGCATCTATGGAGAAAAACCACGGTTGTCACACAGGCTGGACTTTAGACATGTCAGCCATTTTTATCTCTTTCTGTGACATCATTTAAGGGGTTTCCCCACTTCTTGTGTGGTGAATCCATTGTCACCACCACAGAAAGTGAGGGTAAACCTCTCTAACAGAGCCCCAGATAGATAAAATCCCAATAGGAGCTCTAATCCTTCCCTACTCTATCCCACGTTTTTTAGAAAATGTTGTCTGAACTTACACTTTTATGTCTATTTCTCACAGTGCTGACAAAATTGATCGTGAACCATCAATTTTACACAATGATCAGATATGTGCTCACAATCCAACCAATTAAAGTTTTTTTTTTAACACAAGAATTCCAGTAACATGCAAAATATCACTTTTATAGAGGGGGTGGGGGGCACGTCTCCCGCTGCTTCCTGGTCGTTTCCGAGCTTACCAGAGCCGTCTATAAGCCCAGAACTGATCCAGTGTGGCTGATAGCTAGGCAGGAAGTCGAGTGAGGGCAAGATAGCCCCTACTCAGCTCTATGCCCTTGGAGGACTAGAGCGACCTCTGACATCACTTCTGGTCCTCGGGCAGATAGACAGGATTTTTCAAAATTATTTTTATTTTGCTTTTAAAGGTAAATGAGAGATCTGAGGTCTTTTTGACCCCAGATCTCTCAATAAAGAGGACCTGTCATGCTTATTTCTATTACAAGGGAAGTTTTCTTTCCTTGTAATAGGAATGAAAGTGATAAAAAATAAAAATAAAGGGACAGTGTAAAAAATAAAAAGTATAATAAATAAGAAAAAAATATATATGTAAAGCTCTTCATCTCTCTGTGCTCGCGTGCAGAAGCGAACGCATATGTAAGTCACGCCTGCATATGTAAACGGTGTTCAAACAACTCATGCGAGGTTTCGCCGCAATCGTTAGAGTAAGAGCAATAATTCTAGCACAGGACCTCCTCTGTAATTTAAAACAGGTAACCTGTAAAAAAATTTAAAACGTCACCTATGGAGACTTTTAGGTACCATAGTTTGTTGCCATTCCACGAGCGTGCGCAATTTTAAAGCATGACATTTTAGGTATTTATTTACTTGGCGTAACATCATCTTTCACATTGTACAAAAAAATTGGGCTAACTTTAGTGTTTTTTTTTTTATTATTCATGAAAGTGTTTGTTGCCCTAAAAAAAAAAATGGATCCGGTTCCCTTAAAGCATGTTATGCAGTGCTTGTGCTGTGTCATTTGGCCCCCTTTATCACCTGAAATACCTGGCTGATCCTGCCTGGCTATGCCCTACTCCCTGTAAACTGACCATGGTTTATCATGGCTGCTGACCCTGACACCATGGTCAGTTTATGTGCTTTCATCATCCGCAGCTAACTGCAGCTCTCTGCAGCTCTCTGTCTCCCTCTGTCCTCCTCCCCCCATCCCTCACTGACTGTCAGCTCTCACTATCGCTGGTCTGCTCCTCTCCCGCTGCTACAAAACGGTGTGATCTTTATACCATCCCCATTGTTAGATAACAACCTGTGTCCTAGTGCCTGTGCTTTTTTAAAAAAAAGAGCAGATTTCTACCAGATTTCACAGCGCCTCCCGATGCTCACGTAACTCCTAGGCTCTCCCCTCCTCTCCCCCGCCTCCCCGGCTGATGTCAGCGGGAGTTCTCGGTCCCTCCCACTGGAACTGTCAGATGGGGAGAGGAGAGAGTCGGGAGTCACATGAGCACCAGGAGGCACTGTGAAATCAGGTAGAAATCTTTTTTTTTTATAAAGCACAGGCACTAGGACACAGGTTGTTATTTAACAATGGGGATGGTATAAAGATCACATAGTGGCTTAACAACCACTTTAAAGTGTATTTTTTACAAAACAAATTGCGTTTGAAACACCACTGTGCAAATACAGTGTGACATAAAATATTGCAACAACCAACATTTCATTCTCTAGGGTCTCTGCTAAAAAATATATATACTGTTTGGGGGTTCTAAGTCATTTTCTAGCAAAAATACGGATTTTTACTTAAAGAGTCGTTCCACCCAAAAAGGGAACTTTCACTTTAAGGGAAGGTGACCCCCTGACATGCCACATTTGGCATGTCATTTTTCTTTGGGGGGGGGGGGGGAGAAACCCTCTTTTTAGAGGGTCCCATCTCCCACTTCCTCCCAGGGCACCGCGGCGCCGGAAGTAAGTTCATCTCTCCCCCCTCCCTCTCAGCAATAATCTGGGACACGTCACAGTTCCCAGATGATTGCCCGGCCAATAACAGCGCCGGGCAATCATCTGGGACCTAACACAAAAACACAACTACTACTAACTTATCTAATCCTAGCACCTACCTAGGAGGGGGTTACATGTACACAGCCTACTTGCACATTTGCATTTCTATGCATTATTTCTTGAAAAAAAAATTTTTGAGCAGTTTTTTTTAAGTTTATTGCTATCACAAGGAGGCTAACAAACCCATTATGCGATGGCATAAGCAGGTTACGGGTCCTCTTTATGGAGATATCAGTGGTTTATCAGACCCCCAGTATCTCCACTGTCATCCACTGCAGCTAATCAAGCACAGATTGTGACAACTCTGAACCTGGAAATTATGTAATACATGTCACTTCCTGGTTCATTAGTTGTAGAGTAGATCCACATTACCTGATGTCCTCCTGCTCTTCACTCTGTAGCATTTTACCAAGATCCAAGAAACTCTTTATAAATTCCAGGGAATGTCCATCACTGTTCGCCACAGATTCACTAATCCACTGATATGCAATGGCGTCGCTAGGGGGGGGCAGAGGGGGGCCCTAACCCCCCCAACATTATGCTGTGCCCCACCATGTGCCCCCCAATTTAAAAAAAGGCAATGTCTTTTTGTTTGCATTCGTAGCGGATGCGCCACATCTTACTGAGGCCACCGCTGGAGTAACACAGATTGAGAGGGAGAGCGTCCCATGCATCCTCATTGGCAGGGAGAAGAGCGAGTTGGCAGGAAGGACTCCACCGGGACTCTCAGTTACTGAAATAACAGACTGATTTCTCCCATCCTTAGGACAGGAGAACCAGCCTGTAAATTCCAAGAGTGGTGACTGCAAGCTGAGCCAAGTGTCAGTCTATGACACTTTTTTACAGCCCAGCGAGTCCAGCCACCCCCCCTCTCTCCTCACTCTCCTCATGTACATTAGAGCAGAGATGAATACAGCTCCTCCTCCTCCCCCGCCCCTGTTCCTCCTGAGTCTTCCAGTCCCACCCACACTATCCCCGTCGTAAAGCTGTATCTGAAGAGAGGGGATGTGTGGGTGGAAAATATGAAAATCAGCAGCATTCCTGGCTGTGTGTCAATGATGCCTGAGCTTCTAGCCTGGACTCCTGGGTAAGTGTGTGCACTGCAGTACACTGTAATCACTGAACTGCATTATCTCCATCCCTTCTCTCCCCCATTTGTCCCTCTCCTGTTCTTTCAAGACCTTCACAATGTACTTTCACTTTCAGTTAGGCAGGTAATAGACTGTGCAAATTTCTTTCCTGCATCCACAGATTCACAGATTCACAGATTCCACAGAAAGGAACTTGCATGATTCCCCCATCAACACAGACAGCGGTGACAGGGGAATATCCTTCCTGCCCAGCAATTATATTCTCCCAACAAACAGTGATTATCACTAGTGGCTATAGCAACGACTAGTGATAATCATAAGAGTATCTGGCAGGCTGGTTGTTCCCAATTTGATCGATCAACTTGGTACATTCAGCCTGCTCATTAATTGTTCAAACCTCAGCCAGTTCCTGCTGAACCAGCTGAGATTTAAACTGCCTATGGCTGGTCTTAGCACTTAGGCAGCCCATACAATGATCACTTTTTTCATTCAACTAGTAGGTTGAATGAAAAAAAAAAAAAAAGAAATTATCCAATTCTCCCATCTACACATTATAGGTGGATGGGGAATCCTCCCAGTGTGGACCAGTGGTGGAACTACCAGGGTTGCTGTCATGTCCTGGCTATTCACAGCGCTGGTCTCTGTCTCCATGGCAGTGGCGGCACATTGGAACCCAGTGCTGGTTACTTTATGGGGCTGATGTACAGTTTGTTGTTAGAGATGGGCTGGGCATGTTCAAAATCCCACATGCCTGAGCCCGCCAGGAAGTCCACACTGCACAGCGCTAATCACAGGCAGTGAGACATTTCCGGTCCGCAGCTGCACAGATCAGGAATGTCTCACTGCCTGTGATTAGCTGTGTGCAGTGTCGGCTTCCTGGCGGGATCGGGCATGTGGGATTTCAAACACACCCGAGCCCATCTCTAATGGTTGTAGACAGTTGACCTCCCTGCAGGTTGCTTAGCAGCAGTGCAGCCTTCTCTGACATGATGATCGTGATGCAATCCAGGTGATGCTCCTAGTCTAATCCTAATGTTAAATATCATAGTTATTTTAATTATCAAAGCCCACACCTTACAGGCATGGAGACCACTTGGCTGCTGAACATACAGTTGATGTGGTTGTACTCTTGATGCTAATAAATACTGTGTTTATTAGATCTGATTGGGAGCATCACCTGGATCACATCCCAATCAGCATGTCAACAGAGAAGGTTATACAGCATTACTGCTGCTAGGTGACCAGCTGGGGGCTTGGCTCTCTACAACCAATAGTGCCAGTCTTCCCCTGCATGCACCCATAATGTCATAATAAGGACCTAATAGACTGCCGCCCTGCCAAGGAGACAGATGCCAGACCAGCGCTGTCAATAGCAGGGGCAGGACAGCAAGAAGAGGCTGGGGAACCCCACAGTGGCAGAACACCAAGGCCTGGTGGCAAGACAACCTTTGCAACCCTGATAGTTCTCCCACTGCTTTGGACCCTTATATTTTCTTGGTATTCTGGTGACATATATCTCTTGTTTTCTGCCACCCTAGGGGGCCCCAATACAGTAGAAAGGGAGCTCACTGCAGAACACGTGAAAGTGCCTGTTGTGGGATCATAGTAAAGGGCCCCAGGATACATATATATATGTACATGGGGGGACAGGGACAAAAGTAGGGGGGCAACTATAAAAATGCAATTATATATATATATATATATATATATATATATATATATATATATATTGCATTTTATAGTTGCCCCCTACTTTTGTCCCTGTCCCCCCATGTGCCCCCCCCTAAATATGAAAGCTGGAGATGCCACTGCTGATATGGTGCTTTTTCTGGGCTGAACGATGCCCACCATGGTTAAATAAATTTCCTGTGAGCCCAGGCATCAAGTGTCTGTCCCCCACCATGGACCCATGTCATCACCGCTCTCTTTAGAATTTAGGATCTTGCCACTACCAGAGGTGGCAGAGAAGAAGGTAAAGAGGACCTGTGATGTCATCAGACTAGACCAAACATCTGTGTAAAAAAAGGACTTTTTTATATAATGGATTGGCTTCAGGATGGGTAGGAGGCAAACAGTGAAGGGGTGACCTAAGTTCAGAGTTGATCTTTACCATGATCCACCTTAGCTAGTATATATGGAGAGAAAGAAAGGGAGAGAGAGATTTACTGTTATACTAATTTATTAATAAATGGTTAAAATATAATCCATAGTAACATGAATGTCCCAAGCTATCCAAGTGTTTCGTTTTGAAACACATGTATTGCAGAGTGTTCTTATCCTAGTAGGGAGAAAAAGCCAATCTTTTTACTGATCCTTTTAGAAGACAGTCGTGTGCCGAAGGAATTCTCCAAACTGGAGCATCTTTTCATCTGAGCTAAACAGGAAACTAGATCACACGGCTTCACATCCTGCTGAACACAACAAAGACATCTTTTTTTTAGACTGTATGACCCTTTCATTACTTTATTTAAAGACGAAGCAAACATTTAGACAACAATTTCTAATATCAGGTAATGCAGATATCCTGAAGTTGATCATTTATTTAATTAAGGGCTCATATACATTAGCCTGCGCGTGTTATGCTTCATATAATATGACCTCACTGGTGTACATTGTGAAAGGTGATCGGATCCCACACCGCCATATTTGTGTGTGACATCATAGAGAGGCCGCCGGCTCTTTCAGGTTGAGCCAACGGACCTCCTGATGATGACTCCCCTTCATTCTTTTCTTAATGAAAGACTAAGCCTCCTGGGGAAAAAAAAACATGCATTGGCATCGGGAGGAGGGGGGGGGCTAAAGCCCTGAGTGGGTCCCCAAAAAGCCCCAGGTCTCGGTCATGCACAATTCTAATTTAACCCCCGAGCGGAGACCGATCTGCCCCTTTGCGCGGCCGAGTGACATAGCAGGTGCCGCCTTCTGGAGCGTTCATGCGGCTCTCCTCTCCTGTCCTGTCTTGGCTCTGGCTGCCTGGAGTGCCTGCTGTCTACTGTCTACTCTACAGTAATGGGCATGCCACACACTATGGCTGAGCTGCAGGAGGATGTCACGTGACCTAAAGTCTGGTCAGGTAGGTCAGCGCGTGTCAGTGTAGGTCAGTGTATGTCAGGTAGGAAGGTCAGTGTGTGTCAGGTAGGTCAGTGTATGTCAGATAGGTCAGTGTATGTCAGGTAGGAAGGTCAGTGTGTGACAGGTAGGTCAGTGTATGTCAGATAGGTCAGTGTATGTCAGATAGGTCGTTGTATGTCAGGCAGGTCAGTGTGTGTCAGGTAGGTCAGTGTATGTCAGGTAGGTTTGTGTGCGTCAGGTAGGTCAGTGTATGTCAGGTAGGTCAGTTTGTGTTAGGTAGGTCAGTATGTGTCAGGTAGGTTAGTGCACGTCAGGTAGGTCAGTGTATGTCAGGTAGGTCAGTGCGTGTCAGGTAGGTCAGTGTATGTCGGGTAGGTCAGTGTGTGTCAGGTAGGTCAGTGTGTTTCAGGTAGGTCAGTGTATGTCAGGTAGGTCAGTTTGTGTCAGGTAGTAGGTCAGTGTATGTCAGGTAGGTCAGTGCGTGTCAGGTAGGTCAGTGCATGTCAGGTCAGTGCGTGTCAGGTCAGTGTGTGTCAGGTAGGTCAGTGTGTGTCAGGTAGGTCAGTGTGTGTCGGGTAGCTCAGTGCGCGTCAGGTAGGTCAGTGCGCATCGGTAGATAACACCCCCCCAGTGCCGTGCTCAGACTTCGGGCTGAAGCCCCTAGTCTTTTTGCCAACTAGCAACGCCCCTGATGACATGCAAATCCCAGGAGGCACAGGGAACACAGTGCATGTCATTTGTCTAGGTGGGTGACATGCATCCTGTTTACTATTGTCATTCAAAGTGAAAGTAAAAGGGTTGACACTGGAACAGGAATAGAGGGGAAATCTTTCAATGGGAACACTAGTTCTGTTGACCCTGGGACCCTCACTTTAAAGGGATTTCTTCTCACTTCCTGTTTTGGCTATGGGACAGGAAGGTAAAGTGATTGTAAATTCTTTTTTTTTGTTTTTTAATAACAAACATATTTACCCTTACCTGCTCTGTGCAATGGAATTGCACAGAGAAACCCGAACCTCCTCTTCTTGTATCCCCATCCTTCGCTCCTGGCTTCTCCCCTTTTCTGAGTGTCACCATAGCAAGCCGCTTTCTATTGGAGGCACTCATGTGGAATCACTCCCGACCTGCCCTGTCTGTGTTTGTTGACACAAACAGCGGGACTTGTCACTGGCTTTGATTGACAGCAGCAGGAGCCAATGGTTCCCCCTGCCTGAGCAAAGCCTGCGAAACCAGGAAGTGAGGGGAGAATAGAGCTGCACACATGCACAGCACTGGATCGAATGAGGGCTCAGGTAAGTAAAAAGGGGGGTGGGGGAGGGAGGATACTGATGTCTAGAGAAATGCATTAAAGTGGTGGGACACCCTGAAAAAAAAACTTAAAAAAAATGTTAATAACAATTTAAAATGAAAAAAAATAAAAATTATTTTATTTTACTTACAAGAAATGGCTGTTGCTAGGCAGATTGTCCTAATCTGCCTCTTCCAGCTCCTCGTGATCTTCTCTCCTCTGCTCCGAGCGCCGTCTTCTAGTGAATGGGGCGTGGTGTGTTATGGGAACTGTGTCCCACAACACATCGCGTTCCCCATTCACAAATTAGACTCGCGCATGCGCAGTAGGCCGCGCGCCGGCTCGCGCATACGCAGTAGGCCGCGCGCCGACTCGCGCATGCGCAGTAGAAAATGGGCAGCCGTTTCCCTTACTGAGGATGGCGGCGCTGGAACCGGATCGCCCTGGGAGGGTAAGTGTACTTATTAGAAGTCAGCAGCTACTTTTTTTTTAGCTGCTAACTTTTAAAAACATTTTTTTTAAGGTGAAACACCGCTTTAAGGTAAAAAAATGTTAAGGCTATGTAGAACGGCACCAAACTACGGTACCTAAAAATCTCCATAGACGCCGCTTCAAAGCCTTTACAAGATACCAGTTTAGAGTTACATGGGAGGTCTGGTGCTAGAATTATTGCTCTCGCTATAAGGCTACTTTCAGACTGTGGCCTTGTGGGAATCGATGGTAAAACGGCACTATATTTATCGCTTTACTGTCGTTTTAACGGCGCTATTCCGCTACTAGCGGGGCAGTTTTAACCCCCGCTAGCGGCCGAAAAAGGGTTAAAACTGCCCGCAAAGCGCCGCTGCAGTGGTGCTTTGCCGGCGGGTTTGTGGCGCTACCCCATTGTTTTCAATGGGAAGGGGCACTTTAAAAGCGGTGAATACACCACTCCTATAGCGTTGCAAAGATGCGGCTTGCAGGACTTTCACGATCGATGGCTTTCACACTGGAGACACAGGAGAGGCGCTTTACAGGTGCTATTTTTAGCGCTGTAGTGCCTGTAAAGCGTCTCAGTGTGAAAGTAGCCTAACACTCACGACAATAGCTCACATGTGTGGTGCGTACACTGTTTACATATGCGTGTGTGACGCACACAGGTGCTCGCCTTTGCACATCAGCATAGGGGGACAGGAGTGCTTTAAATAAATGTTTCATTATTTATTTTATTAAAGCTTTTTTTATTTTTACACTGTCCATTTAAAAAAAAAAAATTTTGATCACTTTTATTGCTTTTGCAAGGAATGTAACTATCCCTTGTGATAGCAATAAACAGTGACAGGTACCCTTTACTGAGGGATCTCTCTTCTGCCCTTAAAAGCATCTGATCACACCAAGATCGGTGTGATTAGATTCTTTTTGTTTACATCTGACGATACCGGAGTTGACAAAATACGTTGTTTTTGTTTTTTTTTATACCATAGAGATGATTGGGGACATTCCGGTACCTGTTCTGCTCTGTGGTAAGCCGGCGGAAGCAGTGAAGAGCAGCGAAAATGGGGGGCACCCCCACCCGCTGTCGCTTCTAAAAGCAATCCAGGGGCTACTTAGCTGCTAGGATTGCTTTTACATTGCAGAGAATCGCCAGCCTGTGGCTGCAGGCATCATCCTGGAATCTCCACTCAAAGTCCAGGACGTCATATGACGTGCTACAGGTGGGAAGTGGTTAAACATGCACCAGAAATAGAGCTTTTAAAAATGCCCTGCTCCTGTAGTGCATTGGTGTGAAGAGTTCCATAGGTTTTCAAGGGATACATTTTTCATGCATTTTTGTTCCTTTTTATAAACAGCAAAAGTGCATCAAAAACTGATAAAGGTAAAGGAAAGGGCCCTGATGTTGGATACCATTTTAAGCAAAGTTTAGTGCTCAGAGCTCTAAGTATATTTAGACTTGGACTCTAGGCTCACTAAACTGAGATGGATACTGATCTGTTAATTCTGCGTGGGCACAGTTCGCGGGCAGTACCTGGCTTACTCTTGTACCTATCATCTTTCCTACAGTCATGCCTGGGTTTTATTCTTAATTGCTGATCATTTTAAACTTGTTGACCACTATACTTTCTTAGAAATAATCTGCTAATGAGTAGATCTTGTAGTTACTATAAAAAAAGGGGTAACATTATTCTGTTCTTCTGATTATTCTATTGATTCTCTCCCTATTGATTTCTTTATAAAGTCACAGATGTTTGATTTCCTGGATGTTTCCAATCCCTTGTAATCCCTTTTGTTATTTTTTTATTTTAACTTTGTAACTAGGAAACAAAAGATCCCTTATTTCCTGTGGCTACAGGCCAAATAAATAAAGATTTTAAATGAGCCAAAATTTCAGTTTAAATCAGTTAAATATGTTCCAGGTGCACTAAAATAGTTACAATTCACTTTATATAAAAAGCAGCCACAATTTGAGGAGAAACCCCTGTCCACTGCCAACACTCTGCAGAGAAGGATCGTTGCTCTTTGTGTGGAAGCAGTAGTCTTTCTGCAGAAGTCCAACATGTCTACTGTTGAGCCTGACCTATTGCTCTGCATTCAGCAAAGCTCATGCTCCCTGCTGGTTGGAGAGCTCTCTCTTAGCAAGGGGAGTATATGTGGTATGCAACATGAGAGGACTGAGCAGCGGAGGATCAGCATAGCTGGGGGACTGGAGCAGGAAAACTAGCAGATATCATTCGGGATGAGCAGTGTGGGAACAATATAGTGGGAGGTAAGCAGGGACCGGAGAGAGAGGAGGATCAGCAAACTACAGGACCGGCAGAGCTGAAGGTTAATATTGAGCAGGGGATCAACATTACTGTGGGTTACTACTGATTGGGGGATCAGCAGAGCTAGGGGTACTACTGTGTTGGGGATTGGCAAGGCTGGGGGTACTTCTGAGTGGGGCATCAGCAGAGCTAGGAGTACTACTGAGCAGGGGATCTGCTGAACGAGGGTATTAATAAGTCTGGGATCTGCTGAACAAGGGTACTAATAAGCTGAGGATCTGCTGAACAAGGGTACTAATAAGCTGAGAATCTTCTGAACAAGGGTACTAATAAGCTGAGGATCTGCTGAACAAGGGTACTAATAAGCTGAGAATCTGCTGAACAAGGGTATTAATAAGCTGAGGATCTACTGAACAAGGGTATTAATAAACTGAGAATCTGCTGAACACAGGTACTAATAAGCTCAGGATCTGCTGAACAAGGGTACTACTAAGCTGAGGATCTGCTTAACAAAGGTATTAATAAGCTGAGGATCTTCTGAACAAGGGTACTAATAAGCTGGGAATCTGCTGAACAAGGGTACTAATAAGCTGGGGATCTGCTGAACAAGGGTACTAATAAGCTGGGGATCTGCTGAACAAGGGTAATAAAATGGGATCTGTTGCAAAAGGGTACTAATAATCTGGCTATCTGCTGAACAAGGGTACTAATAAGCTGGGTATCTGCTGAACAAGGGTACTAATAAGCTGGGTATCTGCTGAACAAGGGTACTAATAACCTGAGGATCTGCTGAACAAGGGTACTAATAAGCTGGGGATCTGCTGAACAAGGGTACTAATAAGCTGGGGATCTGCTGAACAAGGGTACTAATAAGGTGGGGCTGCTGAACATGAGTACTAATGAGCTGGGGAACTGCTAAATGGGGTTGCTACTGAGCCCCTTTAAAACAATTAGAAAAACAACACACACGGGGCATTTGTCAAGCTTCATTAAAGCTTCAAAAAAGCATCACCGAAGCATCTAAAAAAATCAAAAAAGCATGTTGAAGCAGTAGGGGCTTTAGCCTGGGTTCACACAATTGCACTGTGAGTATTCAAATCACATGCCAGTATTTGCAGTGCGATTTGAGCCCATTCATTTTGTATGGGCTCAATTCGCACCGCACTGCACATCAGAGTCCTTTTATTACATCAGACCCCCCCCCCCCAATTACTTCAGAGACCCCTTCACATTGAAGTCCCCCGTTACATCAGAATTAGCCCCCTTCACATCAGAGTCCCTCTATTCCATTATAATCCCTGCTTCACATCAGAGGCCTTGTACAGTGACTGGAAATAATATTCATACCCTTTGACATTTTCCACATTTTGTCATGTTACAACCAAAAATGTAAGTATATTTTATGTGATAGACCAACATAAAGTGGCACATAATTGTAAAGTGGAAAGAAAATGATAAGTGGTTTTCCAAATATTTTACAAATAAATATCTGAAAAGTGTGGTGTGCATTTGTATTTAGTCCCCTTTACTCTGATACCCCTAACTAAAATCTAGTGGAACCAATTGCCTTCTGATGTAGCCTAATTAGTAAATATAGTCCACCTTTGTGTAATTTAATCTCAGTATAAATACAGCTGTTCTGTGAAGCCCCCAACAAACAGCATCATGAAGGCCAATGAACACACCAGACAGGTCAGGGATAAAGTTGGGGAGAGCACTGTTCAATCCATCATCCGACAATGAAAAGAGTATGGCAGAACTGCAAACCTACCAAGACATGGCCGTCCACCTAAACTGACAGACTGGGCAAGGAGAGCATTAATCAAAGAAGCAGCCAAGAGGTCCATGGTAACTCTGGAGTTGCTGCAGAGATCCACAGCTCAGGTGGGAGAATCTGTCCACAGGACGGACAACTATTAGTCATGCACTCCCCAAATCTGGCCTTTATGGAAGAGTGGCAAGTAGAAAGCCATTTTTATAGAAAGCTATAAGAAGTCCTATTTGCAGTTCGTGGGAAGCCATGTGGTGGACACAGCAAACATGTGGAAGAAGGTGCTCTGGGCAGATGAGACCAAAATGTTACTTTCTGGCCTAAAAGTAAAACGCTATGTGTAGCGGAAAACTAACACTGCAAATCACCCTGAACACACCAACCCCACTGTGAAACACTGTGAAACATGGTGGTGGCAGCATCATGTTGTGGTGATGCTTTTCTTTAGCAGGGACAGAGAAGTTGGTCAGAGTTGATGGGAAGATAAATAGAGCCAAATACAGGGCAATCCTAGAAGAAAACCTGTAAAGCCTCGTACACATGGTACGATTTTTGGCAGGGGATTGTCTGTTGACAGACTGTTGTCCTAAAATCTTACTGTTAATATGCTCCTTTTGACAATTGTTGTCCAATTTTCAGCCAACAAATGTTGGATGACAGGCTAGTAAATTTTCAGTGGACAACGTCAGATTTTCGTATGGTCAGTACACAAATCCGTCACACAAAAGTCGAAAGTATAAGCACTCATGCTCGGAATCAATGCTCATCAAACACAAAATTAGCAGAAGGGGCCCAAAGGATGGCACTCAAGAGCTGAAATACCTCGTAGTACGTCACTACGTTCATGTTTGTGGCACGACAATTGTGTATTGTTAGTATGCAAGACAAGATTCTGGCACATGGCCTTTTGACAAAAATCAGACACTTGATTGGCCAACAATCGTACCGTGTATACAAGGCTTTAGAGTCTGCAAAAGACTTGAGACTGGGGCGGAGGTTCACCTTCCAGCAGGACAACGATCCTAAACATACATCCAGGGCTACAATATTCATGTGTTAGAATAGCCCAGTCAAAGTCCAGACTTAAATACAATTTATCAACCTCATCACATTAGAGTCTCCTTCATTACATTAGAGCCCCCCCCCCCCCCACATCACGTCATCTCACCTCATTACATTAGAGTCAGCCCCCATCGCACCATCTTCAGTGCTGATCGAGTGGCAGGGAGGTTGAAAAGAAGCCAATTGGTAGATCAATTTATGTTCAACCACAGTGGCCATACATGGATGAACTGACCGAATTTCACTCCATGTATGACCAGCTAAAAGGTCTGGCTAAGGGAATCAGGTCGTTTTTTTTCTTTTTTAAACCTCTGGCTGAACGAGAAAATGCATCCATGTTAAAAGATTACCATTGGCAGGGCAAAAAACTATACTGAGTAAAGGAACACACAAAATACAAAACAAAAATTATGTTATCAGTAGAAATACAGACTTAATGAACCATGTATATATTGGATGTACTTGTTGGCTGTCTAATCTGAAAGAACATCACGTGTTGGTACCAGAGCCTGTGGTGGCGTGAACTGTCACCATAGGGAGCAAGGCTTTTTGTCTTGTCCATGCGTTGGGACTGTGTTGGGCAATTTGCCCTTCACATTCCAACACTTCTGATTTTTTTGTAATTTAGCCTTTGATTTACACAATTATGTATGAAAATCAAAATACTAGTCTACATCCATTTCTGGTTACTTTAACCACTTCAGCCCTGGACCAATTGGCAGCAAAAGGACCAGGCCCCTTTTTGCGATTCAGCACTGCGTCGCTTTAACTGACAATTGCGTGGTCGTGCGACGTGGCTCCAAAACAAAATTGGCGTCCTTTTTTTCCCACAAATAGAGCTTTCTTTTGGTGGTATTTGATCGCCCCTGCGGTTTTTATTTTTTGCGCTATAAACAAGAATAGAGCGACAATTTTGAAAAAAATTCAATATTTTTTGCTTTTTGCTATAATAAATATCCCCAAAAAATATATAAAATTTTTTTTTTTTTCCTCAGTTTAGGCCGATACGTATTCTTCTACATATTTTTGGTAAAAAAATCGCAATTAGCGATTATTGATTGGTTTGCGCAAAAGTTATAGCGTTTACAAAATAGGGGATAGTTTTATAGCATTTTTATTAATATTTTTTTTTGACTAGTAATGGCGGCGATCAGCGATTTTTATTGTGACTGCGACATTACGGCGGACACATCGGACATTTTTGACACATTTTTGGGACCATTGTCATTTATACAGCAATCAATGCCATTTAAATGCATGGATTCCTGTATAAATGACAGTTGTAGTGAAAGAGTTAACCACTAGGGGGAGGGGTTATGGGCTCTGACGTGTGTTGTGTTTTTTTACATTAGGGGGCGGGGCTGACGTGTGACGTCATTGATTGGCTTTCCCGATGACCGGGAACAGCCGATCAATGACAGGCAGTGTAGGAAGCGCAGGGAGAGGTTTGTTTACACAAACCTCTCCCCGTTCTTCAGCTCCGTAACCCGATCGCGGGACACCAGCGGCGATCGGGTCCGCTGGTCCCGCGGCCGGGGTCACGGAGCTCCCGACCGGGTCGCGAGCGCGCCGCTGGCGGCGTGCGCGCGACCCACGGGCAGGCATTTAAAGGGCCACGTACAGGTACGTGGTTTTGCCTGCCCGTGCCATTCTGTAGACGTATATCTACATGGGGCGGTCGGGAAGCGGTTAATGCAATTCATATTAATTCTGAAGCCAGTAGTAGAAGAAATGTAGCTAAAACGTTTCCAAGTCTTGGCGTAAACTATTTTTAAATATAGTGAGGTTTATTATTCCCTTTTTCAATGAACCCTAATGCTGGCCATACACTATACAAAAAATTGGCCAAAATTCAGTCATTTACACAGTTTGTTCGTTTTTCAGCCAGTTAATAGGCACAAAATCGATAATCGTTGGGACATCTTTGAGCCGAAAAAACGAAGGACAAGTTTGGAAATTTTCTGCCGAACGAACGATAAATTGAAAGGTTAATGTGTTTCCCATCCAAACTGTTTGCACTAGGTATATGTAAAAAAACAAACAAAAAATTGATTCATTTATGTCCACTGAACGAATTATTGGTCATTACATGAAGGCACTATCGTTTGCTCTCAAGGCCGAATGTTCGTTTTTCGAAAATGGGTTCAGCCGATTTTTCGTATAGTGTATGGCCAGCATAAGGCAGGCCATACATGGGTCAAATTTTCGAAAGAATTTTCTTTAAAAAATCTTATCTAAGAATTTTCATTCAAATTTCCCACCATTAGTGGGGCTGCAGCAAGAGCTGATTTTCGTGCGGCCATCAAATTTGAGTGTTAGGTACCTGGTGGCGAGCCTGGCTTGATGGAAGGAGACCTCTCTTACGGCCATGGTTCAGGGTCCACTGGAATGGAGACAGTGGTCCGGTGAGCACAGCGGAGTAGGAGTGTCCGTCCGGTGGGGTCAGCTGGTGCAGGATGGATGGATGCTGATGCTGGTCCTCTGGTAGTAGGAACTGCAGGAGATGGTACAGCAGGCAGGGATCAGATGACCAGAGAGAGAGGTAGACACTGAAACAGCAGCAGCAGCAGTAGCAGGCCCTGTGCAGGAGAGAAGCACATTCGGACGGCAGAGGTAGTCAGACAGGCCAGGTCACAGTGTAAGGCAGACAGGCATAAACGGCAGGCAGAAGGATGGTCAATGGCTGTTCATCAACAGGTAACACAGTCCAGAAACAGGGTCAGGCAAGCCGGGGTCAAGGAGTAGAGAAGACAGCAGGGTCAAACAAGCCGGGTCGGGTTCCAAGGGATTCAGGCAGATACAGGCAGATAACAGGGGAAACTCAGGTCAGAGCTGCAGACGAACAGCACCGCTGGGCTGCAGCTCTGAACCTTAAAAAGGGACACTGGCGCCAAACAGCGCTAGCCATGCACGTGCACGGGCGCGCGCCCCCGCTATTAGTGCAAGGGAGCGCGCCCGCGGGCTGGTCACGCGTGTGCACGTGCCCGCGGCGCGCGCCAACGCCCGTACTGATGCCTAGGAGGGTTGGAGATGGCCGTACGCCTGTGTGCAGGCAATCTGGGCCGCACGGGGTGGCCAGGACCCAGACATTGAGTAATCGGGCATGTGGGAAATATTAAAAAAAAATATTTTCTAATTTTCTAATTTTCTAACTATTTTCTAATCAATGATGGGAGAATCGTGTGAGAAATGTAAATCGAAAAAGAAATGCGCATGTGCAAGCAAAGAACATTCTCGGAGAGAAAAGAAGATTCCCAGCCACGAAAATTCTTTTCTGTAGCAACATGAAGTGAATTTGAAGGCTTGGTTGGTCAAATTTCGAAATCAATGATGGTACCATCGGATCACAAAACGCACAAAATTTCAGATTTTCAAAAGAAAATTCTTTTGAAATTCGACCATGTACACTATACAAAAGATCGGGAGAAATTCAGTTATTTAGACAGTACGTTCGTTTTTGGGCACAAAATCGATAATCGTTTTTGAGCCGAAAAAACGAGGGACAAGTTTGGACGAACGATAAATTGAAAGGTTAATGTGTTCCTGTCCGAACTGTCTGCACTGTCTGTATTTGTAAAAACACGAACAAAAAATGCATTAATTTATGTCCACTGAATGATTTATCGGTCATTACATAATGGCATTATCGTTTGCGCTCACGCCTGAATGTTCGTTTTTTTCTAAAATGGAATCGGCCAATTTTTCGGATAGTGTATGGCCAGGATTAGTCAAAGACAGATTTATTAAAAAGAAAATTAGTACAATATTGATGCCCAATTAACAGAATATTTATTTTACATTTTTATAAATTAAAGTCTGATTAGTTGTTACTGGCAACAACTCACATTTTATTCTCATTTTTTATTTTTTTAATTATCATAATTCAATCCCAAAGCGGTGAACAATATGAAAGTAAGATAAATGTTGCTTTTTTAATGTGGAATGTTAGCTAGCGCTTGTGCTTGATTGAGCCACATAATTTCATGGGCTGGTCTCAGTTACACCCTCATTACCCTCTAATAGTAAAGGCTCTGAATACTGGTAGTAAGAATAAGTGTGATGAATTTCTGCTTTCGTGAACATGTAAATGTAAGTGGTTTAATGTCTCACTGTTAATTATTGAACGCCAAGGCTCAGGTGTTCCTACGCCAATATATAATTGGTGGGAGTATCCAGGCAACTGAGAAAGTGAGACGCTTATGTATCATTGGCCATGAAGTGAATGAGCATTAAATGGATATTTATAATTTGATTGTTTTAACTTTTTTGCAGGAAGGAGAGCTCAGCTTTTAAAATGTCTAAACAGCCGGCATCAAATGTCAGATCTCTACAGGTACGTTTTAATTAAATGGGATCAAATAATATAACATAAGATTTTCACTGCTTGGCTTCAACACTGGTCACATACTATATTTACATACTGTATATACAGTGTATATACTGTATATAAAAAAATATATGCAGTATATATATATATATATATATATATATATATATATATATATATATATATAATGTATTTATGTATTTATTTTAGACAAAAATATTGTGAATGTTTGTTTACAGTGTACAAGTAAGATCCATATCACAGACTGCATGTGGGCAGTTAAAATTGTCCGTCTCAACAATCACAGTATGTGTTTTGCTGTATATTTATTTTAGACTTTTGTAAATTTTTTGAGAATTTTACATGCTAGAATTAAAGAATATTAGCAGTACCCTTATTCCTGAACATTTTTTTTTTTTTTATATATATTTGCCGAATAATTGATTTTCTTTTAGTGTTGATCTTCGTTAAAAGAGCCTCAGTAAGTTAAAAAAGGAAAAAAAACATGTGGAAGAATCTTTAGCAATTCATCAGATGTCATCTGTCACTAACCTTAACCCCTTCCCGCCTAAGGGTAAAACAAAGTAAATGCCGAAGCACAATTTTGCAACTTTGACATGTGTTAGTAAAACTGTACATATCGTCACAACTACTTTGTGCATCCAGGTGGATTATACTGCTTTTTTTTTCAAGACAAATTTGGCTTTATTTTAGTCATAAATGGTTATGGATATCTCCTGTTTTTTGTTTTTTTTTATTTAATTTTTTTTTTATATATATTATCAAAGAAAAACTAGTTCAAATTAGTAAACAAAAATATATTTTTTAAATTTAGCTGTGTATTTCTTGGCTTTACCATAATTTACCACCAAGAAACAACCCAAAATAAATTTTCCTGCTCCTGACGATCACAGAGATACCATATATGTGTATGTTAGTTGTAGTAAGGCCCAGAAACAATTTTTTTATCCTGCCTAAAACACACTGACACTGACTGAGACTAATGAAAACATTTTTTTTTAATTCTACCCAAAATATGCTGATCATGACTTTTGACCCAGACCTTGACCTTTGACTCTGACCTTGAACCTAACCCAACTTTGACCGAACCTTGATATTTCTCCTTTATTTTTATTCTTTATTTTACATTTTTGATTTCTTTTTTTTACACACTATTATTTTATTTACAGCTTCATCTCCTGTAAGGAGAGGAAGATGCAACGTATCTTCCTCTCCATTCAGAAGAGAAAGTAAACACAGGGATGGGCTCACAGTGACTGATCACTGTGATAGCCAATCAGAGGCTATCACAGCGCTCAGGTGACCCAGAATCAGGAGTTCCGGGTCACGATTGTTAGTAAGAGGCCTGGGGCTATCGGTAAGAGCCTGGTCCCTGTGCTGGAAGCACGCTGCATGATGCGCTCTCAGCACAAAGAGAGATATGCATGCGGCCCAAAGGAGAAAAGCCCATTTCTGTGAGGCCGCATATATAGTATCTCACAAAAGTGAGTACACCCCTCACATTTTTGTAAATATTTTATTATATCTTTTCATGTGACAACACTGAATATATTACACTTTGCTACAATGTAAAGTAGTGAGTGTATAGCTTGTATAACAGTGTAAATTTGCTGTCCCCTCAAAATAACTCATAACACAGCCATTAATGTCTAAACTGCTGGCAACAAAAGTGAGTATACCCCTAAGTGAAAATGTCCAAATTGGGCCAATTAGCCATTTTCCATTTTCGCTTTCACTCTCTCATACTGGTCATTGAAAGTTCAACTTGGCACCTCATGGCAAAGAACTCTCTGAGGATCTGAAAAAAAGAATTGTTGCTCTACATAAAGATGGCTTAGACTATAAGAAGATTGCCAAGACCCTAAAACCGAGCTGCAGCACGGTGTCCAAGACCATCCAGCACAGGTTCCAATCAGAACAGGCCTCGCCACGGTCGACCAAAGAAGTTGAGTGCACGTGCTCAGCGTCATATTCATAGGTTGTCTTTGGGAAATAGACGTATGAGTGCTGCCAGCATTGCTTCAGAGGTTGAAGGGGTGGAGGGGGGAGGGGGATCAGTGCCCAGACCATACTGCATCAAATTGGTCTGCATGGCTGTTGTGTTTGCACGAATCTATGCGTTACTGTACTAAATAAGCATTCAACTCATCCCTGTCTTTGGAAGCTTCCTAGATAATAAGCTAAGAAGTGATAACATATCCTAAAATAGCTTCCTTTCCTAATAGTTTTCCATATTTGCTGCTTCTATTTTGTATTTGAGTTGGGACCCACAGCGCTCATAACAGAAAGATTATCCTTGCTAATTGTAGAACAGTTGCCAGTCATTTTTATTTCCCTTAGGAAAGCAGCAGACAAGCTGAAAAAAAAAATGCAAAAGTTATCTTAAGCCAGTCCTAATTCTTTCTATTTCTGTGTGGCATTTTATAATAGATTTAAAGTGCATCTGCCTTCTGAGAAGGCAGGATGTTCTGCTTGTTTTTACAATACAGTAAAACTATGGATTTCGAGCATAATTCATTCCAGAAACATGCTTGTAATCCAAAGCACTTGTATATCAAAGCAAATTTCTCCATTAGAAATAATGGAAACTCAGATGATTCGTTCCACAACCATTTATTCATAAGTCCTTCAGTTTATAGTCCATATAAAAAAATTATAGCAATGTGATAGGTTGTGTAATCATAAAATGTCCATCCACAAATGGAAGCCTCCACAAGGGGATTAGAAGCAAAATCCAGCAGGAGCTACAGAGTATAAAAGAGAAGAGAGGCGCCTCTAAGTGTAGCAATATGTTGCTAAATGTTGTACCTTCATTAAATGTAACCATATTGCTATTGCTCTCTTTTATACTCAGTTGTGACGCTACTTGTATATCAAGACATCGCTTGTATATCAAGTCAAAATTTATTTAAAAATATTGCTTGCCTTGCAAAACGCTCTCAAACCAAGTTACTCTGAAACCAAGGTTTTACTGTAATTATAGATCAAGGGGGCCTTAGACATACAATTATTCCTATAAAATTTGGGTAACCCCTCCAAGCTCAGGTAAGTAACTGCAGGGGTAAAACTAGAAAGCAAAGAGTTGAATAGTAAAATATTGATCGGGTTCAAAGCAAAAGTAAAAAGTACAACAGTCTATGTACCCACTCCTGGATACCACTACTTGTAGATTAGGAGGTTAAGAGTGAATGCTGTAGGATAAGGCAGGACATGGCATGTTAAGATATCTAAATGACAGAGCATAAGATTGGACAATCTCTCCTGGCACCACCTAATCAGGCCAATATTGCAGTGGCAGGGCACTGCCAGATACCCCACTGGCCCCAGACATAACAGGCAGATACTTCAGTGGCAAAGGATGGAATTAAAGAAGGGCTGTTACTGATTAAAATTTTTGTGTTCGATTAATCATTTTTTTTAAAATTGATTAATTGACTAATTTTGATTAATTATAACGCACATACAGAGCCAACTACTTTTAGCTGATCTCCTTGCATTGCAACTCTGCATTAGTCAGTGGTAAATGTGGTATACACTATATACAATCACCCGACACTGGTTAGTTTCCACAATCCATGACTTTTTTTTTACACAGTAGCGTGACAATCCCTCCACCTACGGTCTAATTAATCACTCTCACCTTATGGCATGGACCCCTGTGCAAACAGGTGGTCATGCAAGCGGGTATCAAAAGGGTTAACACAGAAAATAAACTTCTCTCACGTCTCCTTAGATCTCAGGAAGGACGCCAGGTCATGGGTAGAAAGGAAAGATCCAAGTGCTCACCGCTTAAGTATAAGATTTAATTTTTGTGCTCAAACACAAACTACTCACATAAAGATGATAAAAAACACAGCATGTAAAGCCGACAATCGTGTTAGTTCTGTAGGGCAGCAGTGGGTGACGTCATGCGTAGCTCCTTCCCCCATATGCGTTACGTTCAATCAGAACTTCAACGTCACTGGAATCCTCCCCCTTCCCTTCGTTAGCAGACGGAGGCACTTGGGGATCACCGGATCTCCAACGGAACTCCCTGAAGACCCAGAAGCCGGTGGAGAGGTGAGTACCAATGAAAAGAATTTTGATTGATCAAAAAATTTTACGATTAATCGAGTAATTAATCTTTAATTTTCACAGCCCTAAATTAAAGGATATAAAAGATGGCATAGGGCAGGTTTTGAGGCTTTGCGGTACATCTGAGCTATCTGGCAGTAACCTAATCATGAATGGCAGATCCCCCAGTAGCGGAGGGCAGCAGTGGTCCCAGATAAAACTACATGGCCCCATGGACACTTGTTGGACCCAGACATTTTGGTGGAGCTGCACTGATTCACTCTCTTCAATGCTGTGTGCATACCTGTCCATTAAACATAGGTAGAAAAAGTACATACGCTGATGGGTATTATAACCACCACATCCCCAAAAAGATAAATTAAAAAAACAGAAAACAAATAGTAAAGTATGGCATTTTTAAATTGCAAATGTTTTTGGAAATGAGCAACTATAACATTAAAATTGAATCACTTTTATTAAGAACACATTAAAAATCTGTGTAAAGTATAGGGATGGGCCCGGTGTTCGATTCAAACCCATGTTCAAATCGAACATCGCTGCGTCTGACAGGTCTTTTATAACAGAGGGCAGGGTCACCTGGTAACCCCGCCCCCTCTGACACACGGGGACATCATGGGGAATTCCCTATGGCTTTCCCCATGACATCAGAGGGGGGCGGGGTCACCAGGTGGCCCCGCCCTCCGTTATAAAAGACCTGTCAGACGCAGCAAAGCCTCACACAGCGGGAGACTCCCATTGCGCGGAGCGGCCCAGAAGAGACACCGACGCCATAGAAGAAGATGCCGGATGAGAAGACCAGAGCAAGAAGAAGCGGATCGGAGGAAAAAGATGATGGAAGAAGAAGATGGAAGAAGATGCCGGAAGGAGAAGATGAAGAAACCGAAGGATGAAGAAAGGAAGAAGGAAGACCAGAAGAAAGAAGATTTTAATAAAGGAATTGTCAAAGACCGTCTCCTGTCATTTGTACCATTTTTTACACTTTTTTGGTGAAATGGTAGGGGTACAAACTTACCATTTCACACAGGGGGTGCCGGGATCTGGGGGTCCCCTTGTTAAAGGGGGCTTCGAGATTCCGATAAGCCCCCCGCCCGCAGAGCCCCTTAACCAATGGCCAGGGTTGTGGGGATGAGGCCCTTGTCCTCATCAACATGGGGACAAGGTGCTTTGGGGGATCCCAAAGCACCCTCCCAATGTTGAGGGCATGTGGCCTGGTACGGTTCAGGAGGGGGGGGCGCTCTCGTCCCCCCATCTTTTCCTGCGGCCTGCCAGGTTGCGTGCTCGGATAAGGGTCTGGTATGGATTTTGAGGGGGACCCCACGCCATTTTTTTTGGCCGGGGTTCCCCTTAAAATCCGACTGACCTATGAGACTGCAAGGCCCCTGACCCTCTGTCTGAACAGTGCTGATTGGCCCTGTGCTGATCACATGCTGATCACAAGCACCCTCCCTAGAAATACACACCAAACTGAGCATGTGCAGCCTGACTCCATAGACTCGGTGTTATCAGGAAATTATTAGGAGTTAGTGGAAGGAGGGGAGGATCAGGGAGCCTTTTTACACAATGTAGAGGATTAACCCCTTAGGTTCCACAGTGAGTATAATACTCATTCCTTACTGCATATACACACTGATTTTACTGTTGTGGGTTTAGTAACACTTTAAGGGGAGCTGAGTCTCATTGGGCAAACACCAAATGCCTGTCACAGAAACAAAAAATGATTGCAATAAAGTGATGTTTCATACAGGAGCAGATAGACTCACTTGTGGTGCTGTCCTCACTGTATAATGGCATACGTTGCACCCCCTAACCTCCATATCATGTGCATGCCATGTGTTACAAAGGATTTCCAAATTTTGTTCAGCCAGTCTCAACTTCTATTATTCTTGGCCAAGATTTTTGATTCATTTTCATTCTTTTCTTTTGAGTATTTTTTAATATGAATTGATAAACATTGTTTTTTTTTTTAATACTTTTTCAGATATTCTAGTGTGGTTGCCATTTTTTGGTGATAGGTGGGGCTTTTTTAGTCAAATACCACACTGACCTCTATATCTGGATGCACTGTTGAGCAATTAATTCTCAATATTTACAGTAGTAAAGGCTCCAGTGGTTCTAGCTGCTCAGATTTCTCTGCCCCATCCCAATCCCCAAAGCACCTAGTCTGTATAGAGATTAGAAAGGTTTTATGCTCACAGTTGGAACAGGGAGCAGGGTAAACTGAGCTGCTGAAAGACAAACTTGAATCACGTCAGTGCTTCTAATGTGAAATTTAACATAAATCGTTCCATTGCATCTGTAGTCACACATGTCACTAACGACACTTACTGCTTCTAGAAATATACTGTATATTACTTCAATGTCCATAGCTTGGCACAAATTCACTTTAAGGTTGTCCCAATGCCGTACAAATCGTTTGATGAACAGTAGATGTCCAACTTTCCATTTGTTCAGTAGATGCCCCGCTTCCTATTCTTTGTATTGAGTGGCTATCTTTGGCTGCCCTACCTGCCTTACCAAGAATAAGGGCTGGGATCACATTTGTTAATAGAAAAAATCATGTTCTTTTACTCTTTGCTGGCTTGTCAAGTAGACCTCTTTATCCCTTAGCAAGGGAGAGCAGTGGACACAGCACTTCTGGCATGGGGACAATTTGTTTTTGTAACAAGGTTACATATTTTCGCTGTAAGCACCATGGGCGTCCGCAGAACTTTTTTCAGGAGGGGGGGGGGGGGGGCATCGTTTTAGGGTCACTCATGCACCGCCCCTTTTCGACAATGTCATTATCACATTATCATGGTCAGAAACTGCAGATGTAGTACAGTCCCTAGGATGAGTAATGGATAATGGCCAACATGCTCTCTTACCAGACCCAGCGAAACTACAGCAGTGATCCCGCCGGCTGGACGATTGCTCACTCTGAGTTCCCCGGGGGCGACTCTGGTCAGTAGTGTAGCATGTCTGTACCCTGGTAGTGACTCTTTCTCTCTCTGGTGGTGCTGGGCAGCGTGGCTCTCTCTGGTGGTGCTGGGCAGCATGGCTCTCTCTCTGGCTTCTGCCCAGCACACTCCTCGTTCTTTGTCCTGTAGCACTCTCTCCCTCAGCTTTTTTCCAGGCTGCAGTCTCTCAATCTCTCTCTTGATCGAGCTGTAGCATCCTCCCTGTGTAAAATGGGGCCGCCAATCTTTGGGACTACATGTCCAATGATGCTCTCCTCTCCTAGCCTCCTTTGATTGGCCCTCAGTTATGGCCAATAGGGAGGAAGCAGGCAGGAAGCTGGGTGGGGAACCTGGTGAGAGCCACCATCTCTTCTCCCTGACAGGAGAAGGGGGGGGGGGCGAGCGGGGGAAACCTCTGACAGCCTGCAGCCCGCCTTTCTCCTGTCACAGCACTGCCTATTCTCTGCTGGACTGAGCAGGGACAAGAGTCAAAGTCACACTACACTGATGGGGGGGCTTGACAGCACCTTGATGGTGTCACCCCACTGGCTACCCGCACCCCAATAGCGAAGCAACTGTGATGAATTTAAGATCCAATCCCAGATTCCAGGGGGGGCACTTGACCCCCCTTGCCCCTACCTGCGGGCGCCCATGGCTGCCTGCACTCCGATAGCAAAGCAACTGTGCTGCATTTAAGATCTGATCTCTGAATCCAGGGGGGGGGGGGGCACTTGAGCCCCCTTGCCCCTACCTGCGGACGCCCATGGTAAGCACCATGATTAGCCAATTAGGGAATGCAAAGGACAGTTCCTGATCTTCCCTGTTCAACCCAAGGTTTTAAACTGCAGCCAGGTCATCCTGGATAACCTATGAGTGTAACATTTAAAAAAGAAATGATCAGCTCTTTTGTTCATATTTATTCTGCTGTATAAGTGAATATGTAGCTCCTCCGCTGTTTTAGAAGTACTGACAGATTGCTTTGTTCATCAGGCTAATCTAAATATCCCTATGGGAGCATTCCGACCTGGTGCAGGACAGCCCCCTAAAAGAAGAGAATTTACACCAGAAGCAGAACAGGTAAGACTATGCAGCTTCTAAACTTGTTTGTTGGCTTGGAACTGTATCTCTACTTTTGTGTGATGCTACTTTAATCATTGTCACACAAGTTATTCTAAATTGTGTTGCTAGATTTTGTAGTGTGCTTAGTTTTGTAGATGCCAAAAAAAATAGTTTCTTCTCTTTGAACCATAGCAATTTACTATAGAATGTAGTAAGTATTTTTTTATAATGTTCACCCCAGGTACCTGCAAACCATTTCAGTTCCTATCTCACAGAATGGTGCACAGTGCACAACTTGTAGCTTGCTGTATGAAATGTTGCATCTTTTTGAGTTGCAGCTCCCAGTGCAATATAACCCTAGTTATTGTGTGTATATATAGCCATTTAGCCTTTTTTTTTTTTTTGATAGAGTAGGGTAGGATGGAAATCCATCAGTGTCTATAGTGAGATTTCCCTTCACTGACTGTCCTCCTGTCCTCCTGTCCTCGGAAAACAACAGGAAGTGAGAGGAAATTTGAGAAAAAATGAGGGGAATTCCTATCTTTCTATCATAGGATACTGTGATGATTCCCCACTCCTCCCAATTGCTACCAATGTACTCCAGTTCCAGTGGGCTGGCTCCCCTGTGTACTTGGACCCGTCGAGCTGTTCATCTGTGTTAGCAGATATACCTTGGACTTCACTGAGGACAGTATTTAAAAGGATGATCGCAAGTAACTGTGTTCTGAACTGTTCTACCGAAGTAGTGATTGAAATAGTTGTTAGAGTATTTTAGAGACTATACCAGTGATGGTGAACCTATGGCACGCGTGCCACACCTGGCACGCAGAGCCATCTCTGTGGGCACCCGAGAGAGTCCAGGTTTGCGGCGGTGAGAGCGCAGCAGCAAGCAGCGGCGATGTCCTGGAATCTATCTGGCCGGAGAGCATGGGAGGGAGAGAAGAGCTTCACCGCCTCCTTGATAGCCAAAGAGGCGAGCAGCGGGCCCAGCATCCCCGGTGCCTTCTGGAGCCTTGACTCCTCAAACCTCCTCTTCAACAGTGATGCCTGGAGAACAGGCTGACTGGGGGCCTGGAAGACGAGGACAGATGGGAGGCGCAGGCTGCGAGGGAGCCGCTGGATGGAACAGAGCAGAGAGCTACCCAGGATCAAGGACTGAGACTGGCATGGAAGGTACCGGACACAATCATACACCAACTACCTGCAAAGACTGGGGAAGGGGGCATAGCAGGGACTGCAGATAGGAACAGAGCTAGAGGTCTCTCTCTCATCTCCCCCCTCACTCTCCTCTCAGCCCCCGGTCTCTTTCAGCCGGCTCCCTCTCTCTCTCTTTCAGCCGACTCCCTCTCTCTCTCAGCCACCCTCTTTCTCAGTCCCCCTTCTCTCTGTGTCCCCCTCTCTCTTTAACACCCCTCTCTCTCTGTCCCCCTCTCTCTCAGGCCCCCTCTTTCTCAGTCCCCCTTCTCTCTGTGTCCCCCCTCTCTCTTTCACACCCCTCTCTCACACCCCCCCTCTCTCTCTCAGCCCCCCTCTTTCTCTCAGCCCCGCCTCTCTGTTCCCCCTCTCTCTCAGCCCCCCTATCTCTCTGCCCCCTCTCTCTCAGCTCCCCTCTTTCTCTGAGCCCCACCTCTCTGTTCCCCCTCTCTCTCAGCCCTCCCTCTCTCTCTGTTCCCCCTCTATCTCTCAGCCCCCCTCTCTCTCAGGCCCCCTCTTTCTCCGTCCCCCTATCTCTGTGTCCCACTCTCTCTTTCACGCCCCTCTCTCTCTCTGTCCCCCCACTCTCTCTCAGCCCCCTCTTTCTCTCAGCCCAGCCTCTCTGTTCCCCCTCTCTCTCAGCCCCCTATCTCTCTGTCCCCCCTCTCTCTCTCAGCTCCCCTCTTTCTCTGAGCCCCGCCTCTCTGTTCCCCCTCTCTCTCAGCCCTCCCTCTCTCTCTGTTCCCCCTCTATCTCTCAGCCCCGCCTCTCTCTGTTCCCCCTCTCTCTCAGCCCCCCTCTTTCAGTCTCCTTCTCTCTCAGCCCCCTCTCTCTCTGTTCCCCCATTTCTCTCTCAGCCCTGCCACTCTCTGTCCCCCTCTCTCTCTCAGCCCCCCTCTTTTTCTCAGCCCCCCACCCTCTCTCTCTGTTCCCCCCTCTCTATCTCAGCCCCCCTCTCTCTCTGTTCCCCCCTCTCTCTCAGCCCCGCCTTTTTCTGTTCCCCTTCTCTCTCAGCCCCCCTCTCTCAGTCCCCTTCTCTCTCTAAGCATTTCTCTCACCCCCCTCTCTCTCTCCCCTTGTCTCACACCTCTCTCTCTTTGTCCTCCCTCTCTCTCACACCCCTCTCTCTCTGTCCCCTCTCTCTCTCTCTCTCTCTCTCAACCACCCTCTCTCTCACACACCCCCTCTCTCTCTTTCAACCCCCCTCTCTCTCACACACACCCCCTTTCTCTCTCTCAACCCCTCTCTCTCACACACACCCCTCTCTCTCACTCTCTCTGTCACACACCCCCTCTCTTTCTCTCACCCCCTCTCTTTCAGCTCTCTCTCTCACATTCTCCCTCTCTCTCTCAGCCCCCCCTCCCGCTAATTGCATTTTTGGTACTTTTAAATAAATAAGTTGGTTTTGGGTTGCAGTTTGGGCACTCAGGCTCAAAAAAGGTTTGCCATCGCTGGACTATACTATGCAGCAACAGATTCCCCCGACTGAGTCACAGATACACTGTTGTAAAGAATCCATGTTTGTGCAGCTTTTACAATATGTTTTGTATTATTCTGCAGCACAGTGGAACCTCGGTTTGCGAGTAACGCGGTTAATGCGGTTATCGGAGTACAATAATCTCATGAGAGAACATAACGCGGTTAATGAGCGTTTCGCAAAAAGAGCATTGTATTTCTAAAAATCCTAACTCGGTTGTCCTGCAAAATGAGCAGGATTCATGCCAAAAGCGGTGTGCAGTACTGCTTTTGGCCTGTGGTGGGGGGCGCCGGAATGAACAGCGCCTGATCGACGGCGTTCGGAAAAGCACGGAAAGGCCGAGGACAGTTCGGCTGACCTCGGCAAACCTCGGAAAGGCTCGTGAACGGAGTCTTTCCGAGGTTTGCCGAGGTCAGCCGAAGTGTGCTCGGGCCTTTTCGGCCATTTGCAAGGCTCTCCAGTGCCCCCGCCTCTGGCCGCATGCGGTATTGCATCCCATTGAAGTCAATGCGAAACAAATAATTTTCATTTCCATTGACTTCAATGGGAAAACTCGCTTTGATATGCGAGTACTTTGGATTAAGGAGGAGCTACTGACAAATGATTCAGCTTTGTTTGGATTTATTGATTGGAAATAAGTTTTACTGAAATCACATTTGAATTGGTTTAGCAAATTGTTTGGGATCATTATCTGGAGTACAATAATCTCATGAGAGAACAGTAATTGCGTCATACTCTGCAACTTTTCCTAAAAAATCACTTTATATTTATTGATTATAATTGTATGAACATACAGAGCATTTATCAAGCCTAATGATTCCCATATAGTAGCTGCCTATAGCTTTATGGATCCCCCACCATGTTTAACCACTTCAGCCCCGGAAGGATTTGCCCCCTTAATGACCAGGCCATTTTTTGCGATTCGGCACTGCCTCGCTTTAACTGACAATTGCGTGGTCGTGTGATGCTGTATCCAAACAAAATGAATGTCTTTTTTTACCCACAAATAGAGATTTATTTTGGTGGTATTTGATCATTTTTTTATTTTTTGCGCTATAAACTATAAAAAAAAAATTTTTAAAGCGGTGTTGCGTCCAAAAAAAAAAAAATGTAAAGCCAGCAGCTACACATAGCTGCTGGCTTATAACAATAGGACACTTACCTGTCCTGGAGTCCAGCAATGTCGGCATCGCAGCTGGTGTTTCCATCAGCTGTCGGGTGCTGCCTTACGGCTTCAAGCAGGGAACCCTACTGCGCATGCGGGAGGCCCCACTCCTCTCTCTACTGGCCCGGTGACAAGGGGGGAGGAGGGAGCCCCACGGTAAATTTTTTGCACTATAAACAAAAAAATACCGTTAATTAAAGGAACAACGATATTTTTTATTTTCTGTTGTAAAACATACCCAATAAAATGTAAAAAATTTAGGCCAATATGTATTCTGCTACATATTTTTGGTAAAAAACAAAAGGCGTATATTGATTGGTTTGCGCAAAAGTTATAGCGTCTACAAAGTAGGGGGTAGATTTATGGCATTTTTATTATTTATTTATTTTTTTTTTACTAGTAATGGCGGTGATCGGGGATTTTCTGCGGGATTGTGACATTGTGGCGGATAGATCGGACACCTAACTGACATTTTTGACACTTTTTTGGAAACCAGTGACATTATTACAGTAATCAGTGCTAAAAATATGCACTGACATTGTACTAATGACACTGGCAGGGAGGAGGTTAACATCAGGGGCAATCAAGGGGTTAACTGTGTTCCCAGGGTGTGTTTACTAACTGTATGGGGGATGTGCTGCCTGGCATAACACAGAGATCCGTCTTCCTGTTTTGTCTCTGTGGGGAACGATCGCGGGCGGCTGGCGGACATCAAGTCTGCCAGACCCGCTGATTGGCTCCCCCGCACGCCCACAAGAGCTAGTGCACGAACCGCTATACCAGTACGCCGATTTGCTCAGCTGAGCCACCATTCCGCAGCATAACTGCGGTGGGTGGTTAGCAATCGGTTAATGGCATCCCAGTCTTAGGCCGTAGGGTTCAATATTGAGTTGGCCCACCCTTTGTAGCTATAACAGCTTTAACTCTTCTGGGAAGGCTGTCCACAAGGTTTAGGAGTGTGTCTATGTGAATGTTTGACCATTCTTCCAGAAGTGCATTTGTGAGACACTGATGTGGACGAGAAGGCCTGGGATGCAGTCTCCACTCTAATTCATCCCAAAGGTGTTCTATCGGGTTGTGCAGGCCAGTCAAGTTCCTCCACCCCAAACTCGCTTATCCATGTCTTTATAGACCTTGCTTTGTTCACTGGTCCAAATCAATTGGTGGAGGGAGGATTATGGTGTGGGGTTGTTTTTTAGGGGTTGTGCTTGTTTCAGTGAAGGGAACTCTTAAGGCGTCAGCATACCAAGACATTTTGGACAATTTCATGCTCTCAACTTTGTGGGATCAGTTTGGGGATGGCCCCTTCCTGTTCCAACATGACTGTGCACCAGTGCACAAAGCAAGGTCCATAAAGACATGGAGGAGCGAGTTTGTGGTGGAACTAAACTGGCCTGCATAGAGGCCTGACCTTTTTTGAGCGAAGACTGTGAGTCAGGCCTTCTTGTCGACGTCAGTGCTTGACCTGACAAATGCGCTTCTGGAAGAATGGTCAAACATTCCCATAGACACACTACTAAACCTTGTGGATAGCTTTCCCAGAAAAGTTAAAGCTGTTATAGCTGCAAAGGGTGGGCCAACTCTAATATTGAACATATGGACTGAGACGGGGTATCATTAAAGTTTGTGTGCATGTAAAGGCAGGCATCCTAATACTTTTGACAATATAGTGTATTTGGCAGGTCTGTGAATTGTTAATGACACATAGATTTAAAGAAATAAATAAATAAAATAAAAATAAGACAATAAAAGACCCTGCATGTAGTACTTAAATCATAAATGACTGCAGCACCAGATCTTTGAATTACATTTTTGAAGGTAAGTTTCGGACAGGAAACAGAGACATTTTATTATTGCATTATACATGTAGTCATGTATCTCACATTTGAGGGATCCATAAAACCTTTATGTATCAATAGATCTGGTCGGCTGCTGTGATTAACCTTGAATGCTGGAAGCTGTGTTTTGGATATGAACTGCCTTTTACTGCAAACATCAATTAATTTGTAAATTTGGCAGGCTTTCCATAGGCTAAGGGCAGGAGTTCTCCAATTAACGTCTGCAATGTGGATATATGTTACTCAGCTGGACAGCTGGATTCTAGATCACATATTTGAAAACTAATTGATAATGGAAAGTGTTTATAAGGATCATTACTGTGGATTATAACTGCATAGTGGTCCAGCACTTCATCAAGTGTCAGGGAAATTACCTTTATTGAATTTTCTCTCTTTGATGTTTAACTGTCTCGTGGTTATGATTTATATATAACTATTCTGAATGAGTTTTATTGATTTTTTTATTATGCATTAATTACACCATAGGGTATATGTGTAGAATATCAAGTACACTAAACATTCTAAATCACATACACTGAGATGTGAATATATGTGTCCTTCGCGCTACTAGGAGTATTATATTATAATGTCTATCTACAAAATAATAAAGTGATGTATTCAAGTAATTGCAGCAAAATCTAGTGGTGTTCACAATAACACAAACCGAGAATAAAAGTAAATGTAAAATGATTGACTAAGACTGAGATATATACTTTATATCCACCACTGAATATAGGTTATGGGCTGAGTTTTTACATGTATAGAGTAAGAGAAATATTTAATAGGTCATTGGCTAATATACAGTATGACTAGAGCCCTGGTTATTGTGTTTTAGAGGATTTTAATGTACAATAAAACACTAAGGCTGAATTTTGGGCAAAAAGCTAAACACATAGATGACATACATATATGGAAATGTATATATAACAAAAAACTGCGCTGGACATAAACTAATAAATATAAGCAGCAAACCACATGTGATATACAAAAATCGAAAATACAAAAAAAGGTTGCGCTATAAGTGATAATAAAGGATCTTGAAAATACTAAAATTTAAGACCATAAATATAATAAATGACTATGAAGCGTATATACCAGTGTTGGTCAAATGCTGAAAAATAAATTTGAATATGAAAATCTAGAAATAAATAAAAACTAAAAACCATCAACCATAAATATCATGAATGAATAAAGTGAATGGTTGTGAGACATATGTACCAATGCTGGTATAAATTATGTCAGAATATACAGTTCATAAAGTAAATAGCAAAAAAGTCCACATTAGTGCTGTGCAGGACTGCTGATCCAATCAAATTGACATCCGTGCAAAAAGTGACTTCTTATAAGTGATCCCACCACCATCCAGATTTTAGGCTTACCAGCTGTTGAGAAAGTATACACCTGCGGCTCTAGCCCAGCCAAGGCCTTTTCCTCCTTGTTTCCTTTCCGTCTGGACATGTGATTTACCAATGTAGCACCTTCTTAGGTTAGGTTTAGTTTGGTTCCACTGTAATCAGTGGAACAGGGTTTGATCGGTTAGAGCTGCTCACGGTTTCACAGGCTGGTGTCCTGCTACTTAGCTCTGTATTCTGGAACTATCTGGGGTTTCCAGAACACAGTGAATGGTAGGGCAGAGCCTGTAGCCTGAATATTTATAAGACTTCCACCAATCCCTGGGGAGGTGTGCACAGAAGGTAGGGGAAGAGCCCTTAAATAGTCTGAGCCTGTGCAGCAAGGAAAGTCTGCAGCATGCTGGTGTGAGGAAATATATCAAGGTCCAGCCAGGAGGAGACCCATGTTGAGGGGCATTGCCCTCCTGGGCAGAGGCCAGGGAAGGAGCCAGCAAAAAGGCAAAGAGGGTCCCAGCTAGGCCTAGCTGGGCTGACCTGAAGAGAAAGAATCACAGAACTCCAGGGAGTCAGGAGAGAGCTCACAGGAGTAAAGCTTGAAAGGAAGCTGTGGGAGAAAGTCCAAGTTGTTCAAGAGGTTGAGCGAGTCTGCACCTCCCTCACAAAGAAAGAGCCAGCCAGAGTCTGTGGCTGAATGAATACAAAACCCCAGTGATGCAAGAGTGACTGTTTAGTGCTTTAGTCTTGAGATGAAGACAGGTTTACAGGCACCTGGTCTGAATCGTGCCAGTACAGCCAAGCAGGGGTGCAATACTGTTGGGTGTTGTACAGGCGCAGTTGAGAAAGTTCAAGCCTTTGTATGTTATTTTTGTAAAGAACTGAACAAATGCCACCAGAAAGTTGGTAGTTCTCAACCCGTTTAAGTTCTACAGTTACGGGGTATCCCATGCTCCCTTCCCCCATCCAAGTTCTACACGAAAAAAAAAAAAAAAAAAAACCCTAGACAGATCTTGAGGCAGAGAGAGACTGCCAGAAACGCTGTGTGTCTGCCTGTGTATGAGCCAAGGGGGCAATCTACCAAAGGCTCTTTAGGGGGTGCGCTACACTTGCCAAAGGATATACATTTCTGTCCATCAAGTCTTAAGATTTACACAGATTTGGTACACAACACAGCCCTGTCTAAGAGGTCTTAAGACCTAATTTTCTCTGTAGCAGAATTAGGGGGCACAAACGACATAGATAAACCACATACACAATAGCAAAATTAAGAGGGGCACAACACATTGATCAAACACATCAACCAGAAAGCTAGCAGAGGCGTAAGCTGCAGTCCCCGCATCTTATCCATGCCCCTCTGATGAATTTCAGAGCATGGCCAAGATGCGGGCCCTGTAGCCGAAGCCTCTGTTAGCTTTCCGGTGGATGTGTTTGATCAATGTGGTGGGCGCCTCCTAATTTTGCTATTGTGATGGTTCCATTGAGTGGGAGGTGCTCTTAGAGGGTGGAAAATTGATGGAAAGACAAAAGGAAGGCATTTAGGTGGTGTTATTTTTTGTGGTTACCTAATTTTTCACTGTTGCAGTTTAGTAACACTTTCAGGTCTTGTACCTCTCCAGCCTATGACTACGCAGTGAAAGAAGATGCAGCACACTGATGAACTTATCTCTCTGTCATTCTGCTCTCTCCCCTTATCCACATATTCCTTGAAGTGCTGCAACAGAACTAATTGGCGGCTTGTGTTGCTTTTCCCTCCCCAAGTCTGAATGCTGTTGTACAGGCACTGCAATAAGCTGATACCAGGTCGAATTCAGTTATTTACACTGCTTTCATTTAACCACTTGCCGACCGCCGCGCGCCGATATACGTTGGCACAATGGCAGTGGTGGGCAAATGAGCATACCTGTATGTCCCCTTTAATTTGTGGGACTAGTTGGTGCGCGTATGCCCGCCACGTAAAGCGTGTAGCTGACAATTGTCAGCTACAGCGATGCAGTGCCGAATCACAAACAATGCTCTGGTCAGGAAGGGGGTAAAATCTTCCGGGGTTGAAGTGGTTAATTTACTTGAGGTCCGCAGGATTAGACCATAGGGTTTGTGCTTATATATAAAATATTCACTAAGTGGAGTACACCTGGGAGAGTCAAGGATGGAGAAGGATCTAGGGGTACTAGTAGATGACAGGTTGAGCAACAGCACGCTGTGCCAAGCTGCAGCTGCCAAAGCAGGCAGAATATTAGCATGCATAAAAAAGGGGATATACTCCAGGGACAAAACTATAATTCTGCCACTTTATAAAACTCTGGTTAAGCCTCATCTGGAGTTTTCAGTCCAGTTCTGGTCCCCAGTCCTCCGAAGGGATGTGCTGAAGCTGGAGAGAGTCCAAATAAGAACAACTAAACTAATAAGGGGACAGGAGGAGGTCAATTACGAGGAACGGCTGAAAACACTAAATTTATTCTCGCTGGAGAAAAGACGCTCGAGATGAGATTTGATAGCGATCTACAAATATCCCAATGGGGATCCCAGTATAGCACATAAACTATTTAGTCATAGGGAGTATAAAAGGACCCGGGCTCCTTGGCGCCGAAGGAAGTTCACCTCCCCCTCTCTCCCTGCAATCCTCTACGACACGTCACAGGTCCCAGAAGATTGCCCGGCCATTCACAGCGCGCAGGGTGGCTCACGCATGCGCAGTGCGTGCCTTGCTGTGAAGCCACAGCCGGGCGCCTACAGTAAGAATGCTGGTGCCGTGGAGAGGAGGGTGAGAGGAGCGGGGCTTTATATGCCCGCATCGCTGGACTGGGGGACAGGGGAGTGTCTGATTAATAAAAGTCAGCAGCTACACTTTTTGTAGCTGCTGACTTTAAAAAAAAATTTGGATGGCGGAACGCCGCTAAAGGACACATCATACAGGGATATGGGAAAGCATCATAGACACTGATACACGTGCACCTACACAGGTTGAACTGGATGGACTATTGTCTTTTTTCAGCCTTACCTACTATGTAACTATATAGCAGCTTGGCATTTCATGCTATTGCTGAGCCTATCATCTACTAGGACCCCCAGGTCATTTTCTATCCTTGATTCCCTCAGAGGTTCTCCCCCCAGTGAGTAGATTACATTAATATTTTTGCCACCCAAATGCATTCTTTTACATTTTTCCACATTAAACCTCATTTGCCATGTAGTTGCCCACCCCATTAATTTGTTCAGATCTTCTTGCAAGGTTTCCACATCCCTCGGAGAAGTTATTGCCCTGCTTAGCTTACTATCGTCTGCAAATACAGAGATTGAACTGTTTACCCTATCCTCCAGGTTGTTTATGAACAAATTAAATAGGATTGGTCCCAGCACAGAATGCTGGGGGGACCCCACTTTCCACCCCTGACCATTCTGAGTACTCCCCTTTTTTCACTACCCTCTGAATTTGCCCTTGTAGCGAGTTTTCAATCCATGTACTCACCCTATGGTCAATGCCAATGGACCCTAATTTGTACAGTAAACATTTATGGGGAACTGTGTCAAATGCTTTTGCAAAATCCAGATACACCATGTCTATGTGCCTTACTTTATCTAGATGGCAGCTCACCTCCTCATAGAAGGTTAATAGATTGGTTTGCCAAGAATGATTCTTTGTGAATCCATGCTGATTACTGCTAATCATACCGTTTTCATTACTAAAATCCTGTATATAGTCCCTTATGTTAGGCTAACTGGTTTGTAATTCCCAGGGATGTATTTTGGCTTTTCTCCAATCAGCTGCTGGTACCATTCCCGTTAGTAGACTGTCAGTAAAAATTAGGAACAATGGTCTGGCAATTACTTGACTGAGTTCCCTAAGGACCCTCGGGTGCAAGTCATCTGGTCCCGGTGACTTATTAATGTTAAGTTTTCCAAGTCTATCTCTAATTCTGTCCTCTGTTAGCCATGAGGGTGCTTCCTGTGATGTCTCATGAGGACAAACACTGCAGTTTTGGTTACTGAAGCCCCCCCGATTCTCTTGTGAAGACTTAAGAGAAAAATAAATTCAATACCTTCACCATCTCCCCATCCTTTGTAACCAGATTTCTTTCCTCATTCTTTATGGGGCCAATAGTCTGTCCTCCTTTTTTACTATTTATCTACTTATACCCAATTTCTTGGGATTTTTTTTTGCTCTCTTCCACTATGTGTATTTCGTGTTCTTTCTTAGCCGCCAAATTGCACCCTTACATTTCTTTTTGCATTCTTTGTAAAGTCTGAGTGCTGATTATAATCCCTCAGCCTTGTAGTTTTTGAAGTCCTTCTCCTTTGCTTTTATATGCATTTTTACATTGGAGTTAAGCCATCCAGGACTTTTGTTTGCTCTTTTAAATGTATTACCCAATGGGATACACTGGCTCATGCCCTTATTTAATATGCTCTTAAAGCAAACCCATCTGATAAGATTCTATTCCAATTTATATCTTAAAGCAAGGTTCATAGTTTAGGGAAGTTTGCTCTTTTGAAATTCAGTGTCTTTGTATTCCCCTTATGTTTCCTATTTGTGTGACTTATACTGAAGTTAATTGACCTGTGATTGCTGTTTCCTAAATTGCCCAGTATTTCCACATCCGTGATCCGGTCTGTATTGTTGGTAATTAGTGACACTAGTAACGCTTTGTTTCTAGTTGGTGCATCTACCATCTGACCCATGAAATTTTCCTGCAAGACATTTAGGAACTGGCAAGCCTTAGATGAATGCACAGTTCCTTGTCTGAATAATTTAAATCCCCCATTATGATGACACTTCCCATCCTTGCTGCTAATCCAAATTTTGATAGGAGGTCTGTCTCCCCCTCTTCCCTCAGGTTAGGGGGCTTATAGCATACCCCCAGTATTATTTTCCCCTTTCATCCCTTTGGAGCTCTACCCATAAGGATTCCACCTCCTCCCTAGCTCCCTTAGTGATGTCATCTCTCACATTCCCTTGTACATTATTCTTGATATAGAGGCATACCCCTCCCCTCCCCCTTTTTTACCCTCTCTATCCCTGCGATAAAGGGAATACCCTTGAATGGTTGCCAGCCCATCATGAGAGCTGTAGAACCCAGTCTCTGAAATTCCCACAAAATCAAAATCATCCTCGTACAACAGTATCTCTAGTTCTCCCATCTTGTCCGCCAAGCTCCTGGCATTGGTGAACATGCCACGTAGTTTAGACTGGTCGCATACTGTCCTCTTATTGGATGCTCCGAGATTGCAAATAGGACTTGTTACTATACTTACCTCAGGTTTTTGTGCTTTAGTCAACCTACCACTAATGCTCTCAATACTACCCTCTGGAATATGTTCTGCGCTGACTATCTCTACCTCTGGACCCTCCCTCCTGTCGCCTAGTTTAAAAGCCCCTCTAACATTTTGGCCATCTTCACTCCCAGCAGATCTGCACCCTCCTCATTTAGATGCAGTCTGTTCATTCTATAGAACTGGTGACCAACTGAGAAGTCGGCCCAGTTCTCCAGGAACCCAAACCCCTCCTTAATACACCAGCTCCTCAGCCACTTGTTTACTTCCCTAATCTCCCTTTCTGATGTGGCTCGAGGTACCGGTAGTATTTCTGAGAATACTACCTTGGAGGTCCTTTTCCTCAATTTAGCTCCTAAGTCCCTTAAATCGTTTTTTAGGACACTCCATCTGCCTCTGACTTTGTCATGGGTGCCAACGTACACCATGACAGCTGGGTATTCCCCAGCCCCTCCCAGTAATCTGTCCACCAGATCCGTGACATGCCAAACCCGAGTGCCTGGTAGACAGCATATAGTTTGGCACTTCAGGTATTTGTGACAGATTGCCCTCTCTGTCCTTCTAAGACTTGAGTCCCCTACCACCAGAATCTGTCTTTCCTTTCCCTTCACTTCTCCCCCACTCTCACTGGAGGAGTTCTTCCCCTGGCAGCTGGGAGAGTCCCTCAGCCCCAGTAGTGCTGGACCCTGACTGGTTTCACCAATGTCACCCAATGGAGCGTACTTATTAGGATGCTCCAGCCCAGGATCCACCTCCCTGGCACTTCCCCCTCTATCCTTCCCGACTGTCAACCATCTACTCATTTCTAGTGCCTGCACCTCTTTGTCTCCACCCGCCTCTGTGCTGGCCCCGGCTCTTCTTTAGTATGGAGGGTCTTCTCAGTGCTGACAGTTGCTTCCCTAGATTCAGAACCTGGGCTTACATTTTGCACAGCAGTATTCACCCTCGATCAGATGATCAAGGAATGCATACATGCCGCAAGATCCACACCAAGTCGGGCATCATACCCACTAATTTAAGGAGGATTGGGGATTAAACCCTGTCCAGATTAACTAACAACTAGCTTCCTGACACTAATACTCAACACTCAACAATACACAGGTACTCAACAAAACAATACACAGGTACTCACAGCCCATGTGCACTCGCAGTCCACGTGCAGTTCTTTTAACAGTTACGATGGGACATTTCCTTTCTATTAACCTCACTAACCATCTTCAGCATTAGAAATATTATTCAAAATCTTTCATTGTGACCCATAAGTACAGAGAAGCACTGCTATAAGTGCACACCTTGGGGAATCAGTGATTCTGAAATGCTACTGAGTGCTAGCCGCCAAACGGGCCCATCTTGTATGCTATAACGATAAATCCAAAAGACACCAAAGCACACACCAGGAAACAGCCCAGTCCATAGAGTATCAAAACGGCTTTAGCATGTACCCTTCCTAGCCACGCCTCCCTAATGTGGTTCACTCACTCACTGTACTCGCCTATAAGTGGGTAAAATGTGTTAGAGGGCAGTGGCTAGGGAGGGGACAAGCTGAAGCCGATTTGATACTCTATAGACTGGGTGTTTGCCGGTGTGACCTTACGCCTCTTTTGGATTTTTCTAAATCTTTTTAGCTTGACATTGAAGATTTTTGTTTTGAAGTAAATACAACAAAAGTATCATATCCCTTTTTTATGTGATTTTTTATCAGTGTCTAAGGTGTTTCAAAGTCCTTGAAACTATGATAATACGCAATAATCCTAAAATCTTCAAATTCTTGATAATGCACACTTGCATCCACCATGTAAGCTGCAGTTAGCATTCCCTTAATAACCCAAATGTAGCCTCATTATCATGTTGTCCTATATATGACTTTCCCTTCTATTCTAGTCACGTCATCCCACCCTTTCCTTCTGGAGTTGTCATGTCCTCTTGTCTGGAATTCCATTACATATGTCATTTGGTATTCTCCAACTATGTAAACCTTCAAGTTTCATTCCATATGTCATTTGGCACTCTTCAACTAATTTAATACATACTTCAAACCTTCAATTGTTACTAATAAAAACCTGCCTCTAATTCCTAATTTGCCACTCCTATTTTTTTTACTATATGATTGTCTGTACTCATCATGTCTTGTGTTTTTATCTATTTGAACTGCTTTCCTGGTCCCTTATATTAATGCTTACTTTGCAGGACAGGGTTCAGTGTTGTTGGAGCTTGTTCTGCCACCACGCCTCCAAAATACTAGTGGTGATTCTGCCACAGCTCTCTCCTCCACCCTTCTTCTTTCTCTATGGCCTCTTCTGCAGATTTGTAAGTCTCCGTAAGTGGTCAAGGGGCTACGCAAGCAGTCAGGCTAAAAGATGCCATGCGTTGCTTGAGTTGGTCTGCCTAGGGGACAGGAGCCACACTGGGGCAGGGATTCAGCTCTGCAGGGGCAGGCTTAGAGGTGGTGGACGCCATGCCATCTTCAGCCAGGAATGGTTGTCTGTGACAATGGCTTCTCTCCGCCCTCCGACAAGAACACTTGACCCATGTTCCATGTTTGGCACACGTCCTGAATTTGGCGGTGCAGCGGTTCTTGAGCAGGTACCCAGGCTTACAAGATCTTCTGAAGCAGGCCAGAAAAGTCTGTGGCCATTTCCGGTCATACAATGCCAGTGTTCGGCTGGCTGACATTCAAAGGGAATGCAACCTACCCACCAACTGCTGCATTTGTTACATGCCCATCAGGTGGATCTCAACATTGGCAATGCTGCAGCGGCTGCACACACATCAGAGGGCCATTAATGAGTACCTCCAGGTATGGCACCAGGCACCATGGCACCAGGACAGGGTCAGGGGAGCTTTGCTTATTTTCTCCACGCCAGTGGCTACTGATCAAGGATGCATGCACTGTCCTGTCGCCATTTGAGGAGGCCACAAGAATGGTGAGCAGCGACAATGCATGCATCAGTGACACTGTCCCTCTAGTCTTCCTGCTGGAGCACACGTTTCGTGAAATCATGGACAGGGCACTTGAGGCAGAACAGCAGAGTTGGACTTCCTTTCCTCTCAAGGCCCCCTTTATCCAGAAAGCATTCCTGCGGCCCCACTAAACACACAGAAAGAGGAGGAGGATTGTGTCAGCATGGATGTAGAGGATAACACTCAGCAGCAGTCTTCAAGGGATGGTTTTCAGTCCCCAGAAACCCAAGGAGTTGTACGTTGTAGTTGTACGCTGGGAGGAGGTAGTTACAGATAATGTAATCCTTACTGACCGAGAAGACTCAGAATTAAATGCTTCTGCAAACTTACTCTGCATGGCCTCCCTAATTCTGCAAAGTCTGTGAAAGGACCCTAGAATTTGTGGTATCAAGGAGAGGGATCATTACTGGCTAGCAACCCTTCTTGATGCAGGTTACAAGGGTAAGGTTGCATAACTCATCCTGCCATCCCAGAGGGAGCAGAGGATTAAACATCTTCAGCGCATTTCCAGACCCTGGGAGGTTAGCATTTCCTGGTGCTGGACAATGTGTTGCTGAGGCTTCGTTCAGTCAGAGAAAGAGCGGTGCAGAAGGTGGCCGGCTGACCGATGCCTTTAAAAAATTTTTCAGTCCTCAACACCAAGGTCTGATCGGTTCCCACAACCATCGCCAGCGTCTGCATTATATGGTGCAGGAATATCTAGACTATGACTTGGAGACCTTTCCAACGGAGCATCCACTGGGTTACTGGGTCTTGAGGATGGACCACTGGCCAGAACTTGCTCAATATGCAATTGAACTACTGGCCTGTCCTGTATCCAGCGTGCCTTCTGAACGCACATTCAGTGCTGCTGGAGGGTTTGTAATGGATCAAAGTGTGCGCCTGTCCACAGACTCTGTTGTTACGCTCATATTCATAAAAATGTATCAGTCTTGGATCAGCAGCTATCAAGCACCTGATGCTGATGTAACTGATTGAATTTGCTATGGATCTGGGATCCCTTAAAGACTGCCTGTACTGACTATCCTATTCCTCCTCAATTTTGATGATGCTAGCTTCCAACAATATTCAATATTTTTGGTTAAGGGCACGACCACCCAAGGCCCAATTTTTCTGCCCCTGTTTAACAGGGGCATGTAATTACAATTTTTGATCTAATATTTTACAGCAGGGCCTGTTCCTGCAACAAGAGTATCTGTGAGGGGTTACAGTGTTGTGGCACCACCACCCAAGGCCCATTTTTTTGCCCCTGTTTAACATGGGCATGTAATTACAATTGTTGGTATAATATTTTAACACAGGGCCCATTCCTGTGCCCAACAAAAGTAACTGTGAGGGCTTACAGTGTTCTGGCGCCACCAAAACCAAAGGCCCAATTTTCTGTCCCTGTTTAACAGGGCCATATAATTACAATTTTTTTATATAATATTTCACAGCAGGACCCACTTCTGCCCCCAACAAGAGTAACTGTGAGGGCTTACAGTGTTCTGGTACCACAACACCTAAGGCCCAGTTTTTCTGCAGAGTATATAGGGCAGGCCGTATAGTATATATACTGCTGATCAGAGTATACAGTGCCTGGGGGACCCCCACGCCATTTTTTTTTTTAATTTTGGTGCGAGGTTCCCCTTAATATCCATACCAGAACTGGAGGGCCTGGTATGGATTTTTGGGGGGGGGGGGGGGGGGACATCCACATAATTTTTTTGGTATTTGTATCTATATTGCCAGGATCCAACAATATATTACAGCTGCAAGCAGTTTTAAATAAAATGTTTTCATTTAGAAATGTAATTTTGCTGTGGCACTGTTATAAACATGGGAAAGATGCTCTACTTTACAGGCATACTAAGGACACCCCCCAGGCACGATTTTTAAAAGGAATATTTCATTTTTATTGTTTCACTTTAAGCATTATTAAAATCACTGCTCCCGAAAAAATGTCTGTTTTTAAAACTTTTTTTTTGCATTGATACATGTCCCCTGTGGCAGGACCCATGTCCCCAAACACTTTTTATGGCAATAACTTGCATATAAGCCTTTAAAATAAGCACTTTTGATTTTTGACGTTGGTGTCCCATAGACTTTAACGGTGTTTGCGTGTTCGCACAAATTTTTTGCCTGTTCGCATGTTCTGCTGCGAACCAAACTGGGGGGTGTTCGGCTCATCCCTATTAACTGGTATAAGATAATTGCTTTAGTTACTGACCTCCCACTGTATTTTCCACCCACTATTTGATAAGGCATATGCAGTTATATATAACTTGTTGCCTTATCGCCTTCTGCTCCAATGTCCCTGTAGATAGCAAACTAACAAGAGCAGGGTTTAAACGCCTGCTGTATCTTGTTCTTGCAGTTTAAATGTTGCTATGCAATTATCTGTTCTTGCATTCCAAATGTTTTATGCGTGTGTTTTCTGATCCTTTTTGTAGCATTTATTTTCTAAAATGCCATAGAAAAAGATGGTGCTTTTCAAATCATTACTACTGCTTCTAGCACTACTAAAATAATTATGGCTCATTCACATCTGCGATTAAAGCTGTACAGCAGTCTCCTGCAGCACGAATCATTAGATATGTGCTGCTGGACTCACAGGTCATGCCAAAAGCTGCAGTAATAATAAGATATTTAAAGTGACCCTGTCGCTATTTTAAACCTTTGTCAGTCTCCCTGGTTCTCTGCAGCTCACATTGGCTCCCACAGCTGGACATACACATACACTGGTAGAATATATCCATTTGGCACTGCCTGTTTTCAGAATACCTGAACGCTGCCAGCATCTGATTGGATGCAGTGGTTGTGTGGCAGACAATTTTCCACCTGCCACCTCTTTCAATTTTTCAAACAAAGTAATTGAAGGATGTCAGGCATGTCTGACAGGGCCACCAATGAAGCTAAGGCTGGCTATAGATGGATCTTTTTATTTTTTTTGATAAGTCAGCAAGTTGATCAAAAAAAAAAGAGAACAGATTCCCATATCCACATAAGCAAGATGGATGTAGGAATCCTCCCTGCTGTACTAGTTTTTTCTGACAGCGAGGACTCCTCTGCTGTCAGAATACACTGATCAGCGCTGCAGCTGATTGGCTGCATGTGCTGATCAAATAAAACATTTCCATCATTCCCGTTTTAGAGAGGCCAATTATTAGATTAGAACGGCAATATAAGGATCAAAATTTGGCCGGTCATTACTGAACCATTTTTTCGATCCAACGGTGGCCAATTTAATTTCAGCCTGTTTATTAGAAACTGGCCAAAATTTGCATAGTGTATGGCCAACTTACTGCTGATCTTCATGCCAATACTGTGTCCTATATTGAGATGGAGGCCGACAGGTAGAACCAGTGAGAGCTGCAGAAGACCAAGGAGATTGACACATTGGAAGTGTTATTTACCCTGCAGACATCCATGGATGATTTTTTAGGAACAAATCGGTTGTAGGTGGAGCAGGCAGCAGGAGAGATAAGTATATACTGTCTTCTTTTACAGGTATATCTTGCCTGAGTACATTATGGGGTTGATTTGCTAAAACTGGAGAGTGCAACATCTGGTGCAGCTCTGCATAGAAACCAATCAGCTTCCAGGTTTTATTGTCAAAGCCTAATTGAACAAGCTGAAGTTAGTAGCTGATTGGCTACCATGCACAGCTGCACCAGATTTTGCACGCTCCAGTTTTAGTAAATCAACCCCTAAGTATAGCAACTAGGTTAGGTTAGGTATAGTAATAAATAGGTCACACTTTTACCAGTGTGGCCTATTTATGATAGCTATAGTTGCTAACTATATATATATTGAATATATCTAGAAGGTTTGTTATGGGACTTTTAAAGCGCAAATACAACAGTTTATACAAAGTATAATCTGTTGTATTTGCACTTTAAAAGTCCTAGAACAAACCTTCTAGATATATGTTATTCTAAGGCAGTGTTTCTCAACTCCAGCCCTCAAGGCGCCCAAACAGGTCATGTTTTCAGGTTTTCCATTATTTTGCACAGGTGATTTGATCAGTTTTGCTGCCTAAGTAATTACCACAGCTGTTTCATCTGAGGGAAATCCTGAAAACATGACCTGTTGGGGCGCCTTGAGGACTGGAGTTGAGAAAGACTGTTCTAAGGGATGTGGCGCTAAAAATGATATTTCAGTATTTTACCTCTTTTTCAATTCTTCTCTCCTCTGTGATATATATATTGAATGTAATTGTACTATCTGTTTAAAGTTAACACTGTGATTGATGATGATTCAATTTTTGATTCCCTTAAACATAATCTTTATATCCGTCACTTTCATCACTTTCATTATGTTTGGCCACAGAGTGTCAGTATAGTCCCACGGACAGCAGACACCTCATCATTAAACACTATACACTGTAACATCCCAGCTTTCTTTTCTTAGAAACTAGAGTTGGACCAGGTTTCCTTGACAACCACAATAAATGTTACTCAGTTTTCTGGTTAGCATATCCTGATGATATGGGAGTCTGCTGTCAGTTTGTACAAATCATTGAGTTCTATTTGAAATGTTACAGAGCTATCTATCTATCTATCTATCTATCTATCTATCTATCGATCTATCTATCTATCTATCTAATTATGCATTAATTCTCCAAAAACATAATTTGGAATCATAGATGATGTGTTACATTCCTTAAAAAGGATCCTCCACTTAAAAGTAGACCTCTCCTTGAAGCCCTTATATGATTTCCTTCCCAAAACTACAAAGCTGCCTTCCATGATAGTTTAGGTCAGTTTAGGCATTGTTCTCAGAGAGAAAACTAGGGGCACATTTCTAATAAGCCCTCAAAAAGTAAACATTTCAGGCTACACCCCGTTTTTACCATTTTTTTGCATCCACATTTTTTTTTTAATTATGTTAATCAAATCCACGTACAGTGAGCTGTAGAATAATAATTTTTAGGTTCCTGAGACATGAAAAATGTTGGAAGGGTTCCAACAGGGTAAAAGCATTGAGAAAAGGTTGCTCTTGGCTTTGGGCAAATTGCGTTTGCTAAACGGAATGATCAGCTAATCTGAACTCTAATCCTCCCCAGACATTTGGTTATATGAACAGTACAAGAGGTAGCCTAGAGCAGCATTTCCTCCTTTAAAGCTAAACATCACTGCTCTGCTGTTACTCTTTATCCCTTTAAATAAGAACCACTTGCCAACCTCCTTATGTAGAAGTACAGTGGCACAGCGTCTCTCCTGCACTGGATCACGTACTTGATACACTTCTGGGTAGAGGGCACGTGTGCGTGCAGGTGCCGTTCTGGCTGAGCTGTGATTAGTTACAGCACAAGCCAATCAACTGGGGCCGCCCAATGATTGGCCCACTAATCAGCACAGAGGTTGACAGGACAGAGCTCTGTGGATGTAAACAATACAGAGGGAATGAAAACCGGCACATCCCTTAGTAAAAACAGCACACAGTGAATGCACCAACCACCAGCACACATTTAACCCCTTGGTTGCCCTAAATGTTAACCCCTTCTCAGCCAGTGTCATTAGTACAGTGACAGTGTATATTTTTAGCACTGATCACTGTATTAGTGTCTCACAAAGTGTGAAAAATGTCGGTTAGGCTACTTTCACACTGGGGCAGGCGGGGGGAATTAGCTGTAAAACGCTGATAGTTTTAGTGGCGCTTTACAGCTGTTATAGCCGGAAAGCGCCGCTGACGAAGCGTTTTGCAAGCACTTTGGCACTGCTGCCCATTGATTTCAATGGCAGGGGTGGTGCAGGAGCGGTGTATACACCGCTCCTGCACTGCCCCAAAGATACTGCTTGCAGGACTTTTTTTACCATTTTTTACCATCCGGCAAGCGCAGCACCCCAGTGTGAAAGCACTTGGGCTTTCACACCAGGGAGGCATGAGAGGCGCGTTTCAAGCACTATTTTTAGCGCAAAAATGCCTGAAAAGAGCCCCAGTGTTCTTAGTGTCAGATTGCCCGCCATACTATCACAGTCCCACTATAAGTCGCTGATCGCTACCATTACAAGTATAAAAAAAAAAAATTTCAGTAAATACACTATAGTTTGTAGACGCCATAACTTTCATGCAAACCAATCAATATACGATTACTGGATTCCAGATAGAACCGTCAACTAGGGGGAACTCACCTGGATCCATAATAATGTATAGTATCCCACAGGTACTTAATGTTTTTCCGCTGACTACCCCCCCATCTGCTCCCCCCGGTCTCTCTTCTTCTGGGACATCTCTTCTCCCTTGATCACAGCTAATTAAATAAACAAACTACCATTCTGAAAGGAATCCGTGGGATGCTTCTCCATTAATCTCGCTTCCTATTGACATGTTGTTACACTGTATTTGATTCCCATAGTGTGGTGGGTACCGACTCTTTCCCACTGCACTACACACACAGTGCCCAGCAGGCAACAAAAACAGCCCCCTTGAAACTTACAGCCAGGTTCTCCCTCCCAGCCCATAGTGGCAGGAGAGTGATTTAACTCTTGGCAAGCTGCAGCGGTTGTGCTCTGGGAGCCTCCTTAAAGGTATACCTGCATATACAGACTGTGCACAGCGAGCCTCATGCTGTGATCCAAGGGCACAGCTCAGGCCACAGCTGTCAGGGAACAACTGACCAAAAAGTGGGGCTGACCACAAATTGGTAAGTATGCATTTCACAACACTGAATCACATAAGAAAAGGATATAGACAGTAATAATGTAGTGTGATGCACTGGCTGGCAGGATTGTAGATAGTGCATACAGTGCCTTGCTTGAAAAAGTATTTATATCCCTTGAAATTTTCCACATTTTGTCATGTTACAACCAAAAACTTAAATGCATTTTATTGGGATTTTATGTGATAGACCAACACAAAGTGGCACATAATTGTGAAGTGGAAGGAAAATGATAAATGATTTTCACATTTTTTTACAAATAAATATCTGAAAAGTGTGGCATGCATTTGTATTTAGCCCCCTTTATTCTGATACCCCTAATTAAAATCTAGTGGAACCAATTGCCTTCAGAGGTCACCTAATTATTAAATAGAGTCCACCTGTGTGTAATTTAATCTCAGTATAAATACAGCTGTTCTGTGAAGCCCTCAGAGGTTTATTAGAGAACCTTAAGCGGGGTCAGGGTATAAAAAATAAAAAAAAACAAGCTTTGAACATCTCACAGAGCTCTGTTCAATCCATCATCCGAAAATGGAAACAGTATGGCACAACTGCAAACCTACCAAGACATGGCTGTCTACTTAAACTGGCAAGGAGAGCATTAATCATAGAAGCAGCCAAGAGGCCCATGATAACTCTGGAGGAGCTGCATAGATCCACAGCACTATTAGTCGTGCACTCCACAAATCTGGCCTTTATGGAAGAGTAGCAAGAAGAAAGCCATTGTTAAAAGAAAGCCATAAGAAGTCCCGTTTGCAGTTTGCGAGAAGCCATGTGAGGTACACAGCAAACACGTGGAAGAAGGTGCTCTGGTCAATTGAGACCCAAATTGAACTTTTTGGCCTAAAAGCAAAACGCTTTGTTTAGCGGAAAACTAACACTGCACATCACCCTGAACACACCATCCCCACTGGGAAACATGGTGGTGGCAGCATCATGTTGTGGGGATGCTACAGGGACAGGGAAGCTGGATGGGAAGATGGATGGAGCCAAATACAGGACAATTTTAGAAGAAAACCTGTTAGACTCTGCAAAAGATTTTAGACTGGGGCGGAGGTTCACCTTCCAGCAGGACATAGACCCTAAACATGCAGCCAGAGCTACAATGAAATGGTTTAGATCAACGCATATTTATATGTTAGAATGGCCCAGTCAAAGTCCAGACCTAAATCCAATTGAGAATCTGTGCCAAGACTTGAAAATTGCTGTTCACAGACGCTCTCCATCCAATCTGATAAAGCTTGAGCTATTTTGCAAAGAAGAACGGGCAAAAAGTTCTCTCTCTAGATGTGCAAAGCTGGTAGAGACATACCCAAAAAGACTAGCAGCTGTAATTGCAGGGTTAGGTGGTTCTACATAGTTACATAATTACATAGTAGGTGAGGTTGAAAAAAGACACAAGTCCATCAAGTCCAACCTATGTGTGTGATTTTATATTAGTATTACATTGTATATTCCGTTTATGTTGTGGTCGTTCAGGTGCTTATCTTATAGTTTTTTTAAACTAGTCTAGAGTCTTGTAGAGTGGGAGAATTATCGCTTTATCCCTGGAGTTAATCCCTTTTTTAATGCACGCCAATATTCTGTTTGCTTTGCTAGCAGCAGCTTGGCATTGCATACCATTGCTGAGCCTATCATCTACTAGGACCCCCAGGTCCTTTTCCATCCTAGATTCCCCCAGAGGTTAATCCCCTAGTGTATAGATTGCCTTTATATTTTTACCACCCAAATGCATTATTTTAAATTTTTCTACATTAAACCTCATTTGCCATGTAGTTGCCCACCCCATTAATTTGTTCAGATCTTCTTGCAAGGTTTCCACATCCTGCGGAGAAGTTATTGCCCTGCTTAGCTTAGTATCGTCCACAAATACAGAGATTGAACTGTTTACCCCATCCTCCACATCATTTATGAATAAATTAAATAGGATTGGTCCCAGCACAGAACCCTGGGGGACCCCACTGCCCACCCCTGACCATTCCGAGTATTCCCCATTTATCACCACCCTCTGAATGCACCCTTGTAGTCAGTTTTCAATCCATATACTCACCCTATGGTCCGTGCCAACGGACCTTATTTTGTACAGTAAACGTTTATGGGGAACTGTGTCAATTGCTTTTGCAAAATCCAGATACACCACGTCTACGGGCCTTCCTTTATCTAGATGGCAACTCACTTCCTCATAGTATTTAAACTTAAAAAAAAGTATTGACTCAGGGGGCCTGAAAACAAACGCATGCCACACTTTTCAGATATATTTGTAAAACTTTTTGAAAACCATTTATAATTTTCCTTCCACTTCACAATTATGTGCCATTTGTTTGGTCTCTCACATAAAATTCCACTAAAATAGATTTACGTTTTTGGTTGTAACATCACAAAATGTGGAAAATTTCAAGGGGTATGAATACCCTTTAAAGGCACTGTATGTGTAACCTAGGTTAGTCACCTTTACATAGGGAAGGGCCACAGGGTTTGTGTCTGCTACCGAGGAAACTAATGTTTTTTCCTCAGAGTTCTGGACTGGGTCCTGGAGCCCTGAGGTCTTCTAGAGCTTTGAGTGGGATAAAGCCTCTAATTCTAGGACCACGTTTTACCTGTTAACACGCCCTCACTTATTAGTCTCAGCTGTGCACAGGCTGTTTCATATCTGAGAAAACAGAAACTGGAGGCTGTCTTTCACTCTCTTTCATTAATGTGAAAGCCTGCTGCTGAGTGAAAAGACTGACTGCTGATAGAACACTAAAATATACCAGAGCATCCTGCTTGTTTGGAGAACCCACGAGGGGGCATCCTGTTAGTCAGGAATGGAATGGGCGTGAGTTTAGTTAGCGGCCTAGATGAGCAAATGTTTTGTTTTATGCCTTGGTCTGCTGTACAAAGCCCTCCTGCATTGATGTTATGTTTGTTTACTGCTTTGCTGAATAAAGGTGCAGGACAAACCTACTTGAACTGTTCCTGTCCCTGTCTTGTGCATAGTTTGCCACTACCGGCTGAGTCTGTTTAATAGATTACCTCTCATGGGTTTTGAAATAACAAACTAAAATTGGTACCGCAATACAGGTAACATAAGATACATTTTAAAATTTGCGGAGAGGTTTTTTTAATATTACAGAAGAGACATACTATAAATAATTATTACCTTCATCCTCACAAGCTTTTTAATGTGTACAATTGCAGCATGTGCTGGAATATTTTATTATTACAGGTACTTAGCGCTATCAATTTACACAGAGCTTTATATATATATATATATATATATATATATATATATATATATATATATATATTGTACATTCACAATCTAAGGTCCCTAACTCACATTTGTACAGTGCACATACTAGGGCCATTTTATCTATCAGCATGTCTTTGGAGTGTGGGAGGAAACCTACAGGTACAGGGAGAACATGCAAACTTCTAACAGGTAGTGCTGTGGTTGGGATTTGAACCAACAACCCTACTGCTGCTTGGCTGAAGTGCTAACCACTTAGCCACTGAGCTGCCCATGTAAACTCTTGTGTGCATATACAGAAATAACGTCATTTGGGACAGGCCAATAAAGATGGCCTAAAATCCTGAACCTGGAAGAAACCAAAAAGAAGCAACAGCAGAAAGGGAGCTCACGGACACTGCATCGCTGGTAAGGAGGTGAGTATAGTTGCTCTCTAGATGCCAGTTCACACTACTATGCCATGCACTGTAGCATGTGGAGCATGTGGAGGTGGGTTGGGTTGCCATTCAAAATGCACCAACACAATTCACAAGCATTTTACTGTGCGTTACTGCAATGCATATGTGTGAACAGGCCATAGAGTACCAATTTTCAAAGGGGCAGTATAACCTTATCACATGCATACTGCTACAATTCAAAGACAAAATATTCCAGCACAATTAAAGTCTTCAATAACGTGCTTTTCAAATGTGCTCTATGCTTTGCTTGCTTCCAGATTTTCTGAGATTTGCACAGTGGCAATGTGTTCTAGAGAGCAGTTGCAGTTAAGTGACTGACTTCCAGAGTTGCTCTGTAATATTTTTAAATTCAACCTTCTTTATAAAGAACATATGTATCCTCTCTTAAGATCATACAGATACAGTTTAAAAATGTTCTCTGATGTACTTCTAGGACAACTTCAGTACGCATCTGACAGCTACATCTTACTTGCTGTCAGTTATACGCTCTAGGAGCACAAACTCTCAGATGGAATATAACTCTGTCAAATATATCTTTAAGGTTGTCAAATTTATCTTCAGCTGGGAACACACTGCAACTTAACAAACACTTGGTGCATGTCTTGAAAGGAGGTGATATTTAGCGAGAACAGAGAGCCAAATTTCGGAGACAAGTTTATTTATCTTAATTGTTTATACGGTGTCAACACAATTCAGCAACACTCTGTAAAGTAAGTATATCATTCACATTAAATGACGTGTTAACTGATCTCCAAGAACACTATCGGCAAAGTTTGGGCAGATTCTCTAAGAGAGGAATTTCATGACGTTTTTGAAACCTATGACAGAACATTCCATGCTCTCACTGCTGCCTGAGGAAGAGGTCCATAGCGACTTCAAAACATCACTTTTTTTGGTGGCAATAAAAGTGTCCTGTTTGTTTGAACATGGTATGCTGGTGATATCTTGGATTCGGTTATATTCAGTAGCATACACACAAAGCTTAAAGTGACACTAAATGATATCCTTATTCTCCAAAAATAATCCATACACATCCACTACTTATATTGTAAATGTGCCAAGTATATTACAAATTTTAAATTCAACCAGTTGCTGTCCGCCCACCATCAAATGACGGAGAGACGGTGCGTCTCTTGTTCTGGGTGGATGTCATATGACGTGTTGCTAGAACATGGCATGACCCCGATTTCTATAAAGAGCCGCTGACGCGGCTCTTTAACCATGTGATCGGCTGTGTCCAATCACAGCCGGTCACATGTAAATACAGGAATCAGCTCAGAGAGAGCCAATCAGCATCTTCTCGCAGGGGACAACAAGACTTGTAATCAGGGCACTGATCATCAGTGCCCTGATTACACTAAAGCCCACCAGTGCCAGCAATCAGTGCCCATTGGTGATGCCAGTCAGTGCTGGCTTTCAATGCCACCTATCAGTGCTGCCCATCAATGCCCATCAGTGCCGCCTATCAGTACCCACCAGTGCCACCTATCAGTGCCCACCAGTGGCACCTATCAGTGGCACCTATCAGTGCCCAAAGGTTGGGCATATTAGTGCCTCTGCATCAGTACCACCTAATCAGTGCCCATAAGTGCCTCTTCATCAGTGCCCATAAGTGCCACCTCATCAGTGCCCATCAGTTCGGCCTATCAGTACCCATCAGTGCAGCCTCTTCAACCACATCAGTGAAAGAAAAAAAAATACTTATTTACAAAATTTACTGACAGAAACTAAGAAAAACTTTATTTTTTTCTAATAATCTAATTTCTTGATATTTTTAAAGCTGTTCTACTGGCCATGTCTCATATATTTGGCAAATTCTAGGATCGTTCTTCATATTCATTTTCTCTCATTTAATCTTAAACATAGATGTTTTGCTTTATTTCTAAAAGTCTCTTTCCTAGTATTTTCTCAAAGCTATTTGATATTGAGCAATGGGGATTCCAAATATTAGGCTCTGAGGTGAAAACCTTTGGTGTGTAAGATAGTATTCCCTGCTGTTGGCTTGCAATATAGGGTAGTCGAAATAGAGCCCTCATAGTTAAGTGGACTTTGGTGAAACAGATCATCTCTTTCACAATAACTATGTCTACATAGGTTAGATTCTTCTTGTCCACCATCATTGTAAAGTGAATATTATCCTTCTAGTAAGATTCTGTTAAGAGAATGTCAACTATGTACCTGTGCCATGACAAACTGTACAGAAATATCCTGCTTCTAGCCCCCTATAGGTAGTAAAAAAACAAAAGTGCTCTTTTGAGACAATTAAGGTTTCTCTGGTCTCCGAGATTGCATACAGCATACTATTGGCTCCTGGACCGAAGAGGCGGGCAGCTTTGGTTGATTAATGGCAGATGACTCCTGGGTAGGCACCTGGAAATGTGAGTGTTATTTTAACAGTAATTTTAAAAGGTTTTAATAAAACATTTTGCACAATGAATTGCCTCTCTGTTATGGCCCCTCTATGTATGTGGTCAAAGGAAACAGGATACAGTGAACAATATTGAGCCATGCACAGTGGAGCTGTGAAAAGCCTGCTATGATCTTTTTTGGCATAAGCTAAAGGATATCAATTACATCTGGTGAGTTTGCATCCATTGGGAGTGGGGTACAAGCTCATAGGCAATGGATTGGTGTGGAGTGATATTGTAGCAGGACAAACACTTTGAGCACTGGCATTTTTTGTTATATGCACTTTTTTTTTCAAAGAATTTGTTTGCATCTGAACAAGGATTCCTTATATGAGCACAGACTTTTGTTATGAGACTTTATCTTAATGGCACACCTTTATTCTAAGCACTGGCCCTTTATACACTAATGTTTGATTCATTATATATTTTTGGTGATTAATTATTTTCAGAATTTTTGATGTTATTTATTATATCATTTTTATATTATTTTGGGTATACACTCTTAGCAGGTATAGAGGTTTAGCACGCTATCACTATATCTTTATCCATCTAGTTAATGTATATACATTGAGAGAACGCTGCTTTCCTGGATTGACTGTATCATTGCGCAGGTGTTAAACATTAGACTTAAGAGGAATATTTATCTATAATGATTCCATATCCAGAGACAGAGGGCCTATTATCTTGAACATATAGATCTTGTAACATTTGGAGCAAATGGGATGTATCTCGAACATATGACAGTAGAGCAATCAGGTGTTTGGTGAAATAATCCACATATTGTCTGGATCTTTTTAGTTAGTGACCCACATCCCAAAATAATTGACGGGATCAGTATCTTAAGGACTTATGCACTTTAGGAAAGGCAAAGAATGTGGGTAGATTTGGAGTAGTACTCCCAAGTAGGAAGCTATCTGACTGAATGCAGTTTCTAATTTACACTGTGAGAAGCAATTTCAGTACAGGATAGAAGCCTGTACAACTATCCAAGACCGAAGGTGAGGCTGGAATTCAGATTTAAATTTGCATACATGTGGCACATTGGGGTATTGAATTGTGCAGGATAGAAAATCAATACAATTTTGCAGACACAGTAGGCTATTTGACGGATAGATCGTAGCCTCTGTATGTTACTTTAGGAGTCTGCAAGCATGTCAGACATCCATCTATCACAAAATAAACAGTAAGCATACTCACATTACATTTTTTTCAAAGAGTTAACAAACAACATAAATCACAGAAAATAGATGAGTTGAGTAGCCTTTTGCAAACTTTCTAGTCAATGAGGTGCAGGTGAAAGAAAAATTTGTTCACCCACCTGAGGTGCAAAATGGGAGGCCAGTAGCAAATGGGTTGGCTACTTTTTATGCCCAGGACAATTGTTAGTAACAGAACATGCAATGTTAAAGTGGTTCTAAAGCCTCAAGTTTTTTTTTTTTACCTTAAAGAATTCTATGCATTAAGATAAAAAACTTTCTGTGTCACATACTTAACTGAGCCCCATCGCGATCCAGCACTTTGCATGAGAGCTGCGGCTCTCCTGGCTTTATCCCTCCTCCCTGCACATATTAATAGCAGCACTCCTGTCAATCAACTCCAGGGATGAGGCAGAGGGCAGCAGGGCAGAGGCAGATGGAAACAGCAAGGGGTCTCAGGAGCAAACCTGCACGAGAGCCCTCATGGGAATCATCTTCCTATTGGGGGCACCAGCAAGATAGTAGTAGCCAGGAGCACCAGCGGGAAACCCGAGAAGAGGAGGATTAGGGCAATTCTATTGCACAGAGCAGAAAAGTTATGAGTTATGTATGTTAATCCAAAATGATTTTTTTCAATTTTGGATAGAGTGGGAAAGGATTGAAACTGGTTAGGTTTTATTGCTATCCCTCGCTTCCTGTCCTGCTGGAAGTTTCATCCTGCAGGGAGTAAGAGGAGGTCTGCAACACAGACAAAAATATAAATCTGCCAAGGGTTGTTAACTTTCCACTTCACCAGTAAAGAAAAGCATTTTTATTTCTATCTGCGTTGCTGCTGGAGATTTACCCTCATTTCCTGTCTAGTGAAACATTATCAGCAGGAGAAGAAGTGAGTGTAAATCTCTCAAATGGAACCCTGGATAGAAGAGAAAACCTGACAGGGGATCTAGCCCTTCCCCAACAAAACTAAGAAAACTAATTTTGGTTGGACACACGCTAAAGTCCATCTAAAGACCTATACACACAATCTGACTTTTTGTCAACAAACATGCAAATTAGTTGCTTTAAGGCAACATCAGTCCG